>JXCR01047817.1:37461-51687 GCA_002079205.1 Phalaenopsis hybrid cultivar | reverse complement strand
GAAACGGCAGCTTGCGGATCAAAAGCTCCGTGGACTTCTGGTACTTACGAATCTCACTAAAATCCCCCACCCATTGAAATCAACATCAGAAATCCCTCAAGAACCTTTTCTAACACATTTAAAACAGAAACATCAGACTTACCGGAGGGCGACGGTTCCAGGACGGAAACGATGGGGCCTCTTAATTCCTCCGCTTGTCGGCATCGTTTTCCTCGCAGCCTGATCGACATCGATTAACCACAAAAAGTTTTAGAAACCAAATAAAATCAAACATCAATACCGAGATTGCAAGCGGATAGAGAAGTAGCTTGCCTTGGTGGCCAGCTGCTTCCGAGGAGCCTTGCCGCCGGTAGACTTGCGTGCTGTTTGCTTCGTACGAGCCATTGATTGAGATGAAATGGGGAACGTTGAGTCGCAGTGACGATCATTCCTGCGGGAAAGATTGCGAGGGGTATATATAGAAGTGAGGGAACGGGCTTTTGTGGGTTGGGCCGGGCCGTCTTGTTCAATACCTTGATCGAACGGCAAGGAATGATTTGAAAAAACTAGGGATCCGTGTGCTCTTTTTTAATTGGTTCAGATGTTCATTTTATGGATTAAGATGCTTAGTTCNTGATCGAACGGCAAGGAATGATTTGAAAAAACTAGGGATCCGTGTGCTCTTTTTTAATTGGTTCAGATGTTCTTTTTATGGATTAAGATGCTTAATTCTCTGGCTTCGTTATGCGTAACAATCAATGGTTTTTTCATTCTCATAAAATGCGGGAGAAGCGGGTGGCTCTTTAGGCTCATAAGCTCTCGCCCACGAGATATGAGTAGGAAACTCGTACGAGAGCTACGTATATTTTAAGTTATTTGGAGTCTATAATTAAGTTATTTTAATAATAAATTCTAGAAATTTTTTCTATAATCTAAGTGTAACTTAACCGTGTCTTCCAAATAATCTAAAATGTAAACAATTATGTGTGGGCTTTCCATACACAAATAATTCTCCTCGTACAGGACTCGTAGGGCTGTAAAAAAATATTGTTCATGGGTCATTTCAACATGAAATAAAAAAATTACATATTTTGTTTATATAATAATATAATATATATATATATTATTTATATAACAGTATATTATTTATATAATATAACACTATATATATTTATATTTAAATTTAAATAATAAAACTCATTAATCATACGATTTTACATTTGAATCCAACATCTCACATCTAATATATTTTAATTAAATTTAAAAAGGCAAATACACTATTCAAAAATCAATTCCAAACGAGCAATTTTAAACAAGCTAAATAAGCCAAGCCTGAGCTATTACGAAAATTTTATTTATTAAAATAATATTAAATAATAAAATTATCGGTTAGAATGAGCTATTTAAAGAGAATTAAGAAATAAGGATGAAAATTGGTCCCTTATTTTATTATTTTCATATTTATCTAATGTTGTTTACAATGCTCAAAAAATGCATTTTTAAAGTATTATAAACTAATAAAATTATACTAAATTATATCTTTGATTTATTTTAATCACCTTACAAGAAATAATAGATTCAGATTAAAAAAGGAAAAAGATAAGATAATTTAAAATCCCATATCCCAAAATATTACTGGACGATTTAACACCGAGGTATCATTAATATTACCCTAAAAACATCCTTCATTAAATTATTATGTTTCCAATAGATAAAAATATTTTTATTTTATTAATTCAAAACATATTAAAATATTATTAAATTTATTATACATTTAGAATATTAATTTAAAGCATATAAAAATATCACATTTTTTATACATTTAATATAAAAAAACAAAAAAAAAACATGACATAGAGTTGCATTAATACCCAATATCATAGAGCATAAATTAAATTATAATTATTGCAAAAGAATTCACTTTTCAAATTCTACCAACGCAGCCAAACCATTTAACGCAACAACGAGAATTTCCATTCATATATAACTCTGGTGACATTTGAAATCAAAATTATAATCCGAAAACACTACATTAACATAACTCCAAACGCTATTTAGAAATCCAGTTAAGTTCCAGAACTGATTTACAGGCTAAGAAAACTAGAGCATTTACACAAATTACCGTAAACACAACCAAAAGTGAAGTACCAGACAACCATTTCAAGCAGCGGCCTTTTTAGCCCTCTTAGCGGCGGGAGACTTGATTGACTTTGGTTGCTTGGGTTTTGGTTGCTTGGGTTTCGCGGGAGCAGAGAACTTCGCCTTCTTTNTTAAGTTCCAGAACTGATTTACAGGCTAAGAAAACTAGAGCATTTACACAAATTGCCGTAAACACAACCAAAGGTGAAGTAACAAACAACCATTTCAAGCAGCGGCCTTTTTAGCCCTCTTAGCGGCGGGAGACTTGAGTGACTTCGGTTGCTTGGGTTTCGCGGGAGCAGAGAACTTCACCTTCTTCGACAAAGGTTTCTTCTTCGCAGATTTCTCCACAGGAGCAGGCTTCTTGACAGTCTTAGGCGCCTTCCTTTTAATCGGAGCAGAGATAGAAGCAGATGTTGGCTTGCTAACCTTAGCTGATGTCTTTGGCTTCTTCACCTTAGGAGCGACCTTCGGTTTCACGCCCTTCGATGCCTTCTTTTCAGCCTGCTTTCCCNAGAGATAGAAGCAGATGTTGGCTTGCTAACCTTAGCTGATGTCTTTGGCTTCTTCACCTTAGGAGCGACCTTTGGTTTCACGCCCTTCGCCGCCTTCTTTTCAGCCTGCTTTCCAGGCTCCGATAACTTGAATGAAGCCTTCACCTTCGAGAGCTTTCCATTGGCTGCAAGGTTCCTGAGTTGAATAGCAAGAAGCTTCCGAAAATTAGCAGGAAGAGTTCCCTTGTGCTTCTCCTCCATGTGCTTAGCGATGGCGTAGGGACTGGAGCCCGTCCTCTCATGAAGGGCCAAGAGAGCCTCTTTGATCATCTGTCGAACAATAAATCAGCCAATAATTATCACTATAAAGAATAAACCGGCAGGTGTTCAATAAGAGATCAGAGGGAGCCAGAAAAATACATGGAAATATGGAGGATGAGAAGCGCTCTTGGTCTTCTTCTCCTTCGGATCTTTCGGCTTCTTCGCCGTTGGAGCTTTCGGTANGCAGGAAGTGTTCCCTTGTGCTTCTCCTCCATGTGCTTAGCGATGGCGTAGGGACTGGAGCCCGTCCTCTCACGAAGGGCCAAGATAGCCTCTTTGATCATCTGTCGAACAATAAATCAGCCAAAAATTATCACTATAAAGAATAAACCGGCAGGTGTTCAAGAAGAGATCAGAGGGAGCCAGAAAAATACATGGAAATATGGAGGATGAGAAGCGCTCTTGGTCTTCTTCTCCTTCGGATCTTTCGGCTTTTTCGCCGTTGCAGCTTTCGGGGCCTTGCTCTTCACGGTCACCCGCTTATTACCTGTCGTCGACATGACTAAGCAGCGTCTGGAAGCTAATCTCTGAAATACGGATAAAGATAGGATCTTGGGAGAATTATGGCGTTATTTATATGCAGAAGAGAGCCAAGGCAGAATTTGAATAGAGTTTCTGATTGGCTGGTGAGGAAGGCCACGGATCATTATGGGGCCAAAGACGGATCCTGAGCGTCAATTTCTACGGTGGATCTTTTCCGAATTTTGCTTCTCTATATTCGTGAGAAGTAGAGAGGAAATGATAGGGCATATAATTGTGTTTTTTCTTGTGCTTTTAAGTATAGTTTAGAACGAAGATTTGGGCTGTGATTAATGACTTTTTACTTGATATTTTGTATGAAAAAAAGCTTGTAAATAGTGGAATAGAAAGGATTTCGAATGGAAGAGGATGGTTGTGTCTGGGTTGCAAATTATTGATTTATATTAAAAGTAGGAATATATTGTTTTCTTTTAATTGATAAAAGCAAAAAAAAATATTATTGACGCCAGATCCATCATTCAAAAGATCATGTTTTTGATTGGTATTATTGCATGCCAAAAGATTTGCAATGATAAAATAATAAATTAGTGTGTCGACATTGCAAGAAAATTCAACACACACAAATATAATAGAGAAGAACCAGAAGAATGCATCTCTCTTTTTACATGAAAAACTGGAGATGAAAAAAATCTTAGGGTCTAGCCACGTTGAAGTAATTCGTTATGTGATTTTGAGTGCATAATACAACTCTTATCTTGAAGTAGGAAAGATGAAATTGCAAAAGTACAATAGAGGTTCAATGTTACGAGGTGTATATGGGCATCAATAATTGTAGTTTTTGGTAGCAATAATGATAATGGGTTGCATTGATTGTTGTCGATGGCTACAAAAGAAATGGTCTGCCACAAAATTTGTAAGCGGGGGTTACAATAGCATTAGTTTGTCGTAGAGGTTGTAATTGAAAGTCACAATAGTAGTTGGTCATATAGGCCATCAATTGTAGTGTCAATAGCGTCTATTGGCTGTAAAAGTCGCAATGAAAGATTGTAATGATGGTAATTGACTATGTAGATTGTTGTGGGGATTTGTAGTAGTGTCAACTGGCCAAAAGGGTAATAGGGGAGGGTTGTAATGATAGTGGTTTGAGACAGAGACAATAGAAGGGAGTTACATTAACATTTTTAGGTCGCATGGCCCGAAGTTAGGAGCTTCATGAGTTGTGAGTCATGTATGTCGTAGTTGGTCACATGTGTTATAATTGGGAGCTGCATGAGTTTTGAGCCATGTAGGTCTTAGTTGGTCAAATAAGTCGTAGTGCTTAGCAATAATAACGTTCATATGACACAAATACTGTTGTTGGAAACTGCATGAGTTGTGAGCCACAAGTCATAATTGGTCACATAGGCTCTTGTTGTGAGTTATGATAACGTCTGTACATCACAGAGGCCGAAGTTGGAAGTTAAGACATTAAATAAGTTGTGCGCCAGGTAGGTCGCAATTGGTCATACTAGTTGCGGCGGTAAGATGTAATAACGTCTGTAGGCCATAGTTAGGAGTTGCATGAGTCGCGAGTTGCGAATCACGTAGGTTGTAGTTGGTCATACAGGTCATAGTAATGAGATGTGAAAAACTTCATATGACACGGAGGCCATATTTAGGAGTTGCATGATTTAAGAGCCGCATAGGTCATAGTTTGTCACATGGGTCATAGTAGTGAGTTGAGATTAACATCCACGGGCAAAAAATATCAGAGTTGGGAATTGCATTAGTTTTTAGCATATGTTATAGTTGGTCACAAAAGTCATAGTGATGAGTTGAACTAACATCCACAAGCCATATAGGTCGGAGTTAGAGGTTGCATGAGTTGTGAGCCACGTAGACTGTAGTGACGAGCTATGCTAATGTTCGTAGGCCATAGAGTCCATATTAGGAGCTGCACAAGTTGTGAGTTATGTAAGCCATATTTGGTCGCATTGATTGTAGTTGTGAGTTGCACTGAAATCAATAAGCCACAAAGATCAGAGTTAAGAGTTGCATGAGTTGTGAGCTACATAGGTCATAGTTGGTCACATAAAATGTAGTGATGTGCTTAGATGGAGTTCATGGGCCACAAATTTTAAAGTTAGGAGTTACATGATCTGTGAGCCATGTAGGTTGTAGTTGGTCACATTTGTCGTAGTAGTTAATTGTAATAACTTTTGTAGACCATAGAGGCTAATGATAGAAGTTGCACAAGTTTTGAGCCGCTTAGGTTGTAGTTGTTCAATTACGTCATATAGATGAGCTGCAAGAGCATTAGTCTCCCAAAGGTCGTAGTTAATGTTATCTTAGTAGATGGTTCCTATAGAGACATTATTTGTTGATATACGACCTAAAGAGGTAACTTTAAATGTCTAAAGAAGGTCTTCGTACTTTTTGTTTGACTATTGTGAGCAGTTATTGCGATGTGTCATCACCAAAAGTTTGAAACGCTACACTTGAGGTGCATTGTTGCATAGTATTTGAGACAATGCATTACTCCGTAGCATATATTGTTCATTACATTATAATGTACGTCATTACTCCACAAGGTGCTTCATTATAACATCCGTCGTTACTCAATAAGGTCCACAAATAGTGATGGACAGGAGATAATCGACGGTGATCAACAATGGTCGGTGAGTGATTGTCAAAAGTAATTGTCAGCTACGGAGTAAGGAAGTGATCACTATGTCTTTAGTTGAGAGGCTAAAAATTGAATACAGCTGAAGTTATATTTTATTTTATTTTGAGTCGAGAAGGATTTGGGTAAATTGGACCCCATATCACCTATATTCAAGTTTTTTGAAAAAAGAATTTTATCCTTTTTATTTCCTCTAATTTTATTTCTTCGAAAATTAAAATTTTAACTAAACTAAACATCTACCTTAATAGTTAAAATTGAAGAATATCTCTCTCGTTGGTATGCATTATAGTTGTTGAAATCTCTTAGGACACGGTTCCAAAATATTTGTTGGTAATGTCAAATCATACTAATATTTAGCTGAAGAGGGAAAAAAGAATGAGAGAGGACGAGCCCCATTTGACCCATATTTATAAGGCTTGGGTGTCTTTTTTTATCGCGATATAAAAAAAAAGCTATATAAAAGTACCTAATGTTTTGTCATTTTCAATAATTTTATATCATCTTTAGCAATTTCATGTCATATCCAATTATATAAAAGTACATAATGAAGTACAACTCTATGCTATAGTATGCATCTTTATATCACATGATTACATATAGTTGGACTTGTTAGCTTGGCAGCTCGACAACCTAATAACTTCGTTGCTCGACGGCATGGCAACTTGAAAGCTCGATAAATTGACAACTTGACAGCTTGACAGCTGGGTAGCTTGAAAACTCGACAAGTCTTTTTTTAGGTGTATTATTTAGTTTTTTTTTCTATTATCTTTTTTCTTAACTAATTGTGAAAATAATAAGATAATGAAAAATATGAAAATATATATTGCTTTTCTCTATAAGACAACAGTATACTTCATTTATCAAAAAATGAATTCTATGACACAAACTAAAATTCTTTAGATAAAAATAAGTTGTGTATTCATGTATCCGCTGTCTCTTAATACTCCTACAATGAATCTTCTTGGTCATACTTTAGCTACATCTATAGGATTCCATCTTTGCAGTATTAAGACACCCATTTAAATATTTTATGGTTGACTCAATGGTTTTATAGGAAGAGTTCCTTGAGTATTATTAGTGAAAAAAAATAATGTCATTTATTTTATGTTTTTATATTTTTGTATGGAACTAGAAGGATTGCTTAGTTATAATATAACTCAATTATAGAGGAATTAAAATAATTTTGCTAAATTTGGGCTTTCCTTCATTTAGGGGCTCGGAAGTTACTCTTGTACAGAGTCGTCGTCGTAATTTTTTAACTATAACTATGATTTTATCTCGTAGTCTTCAATCTCTATGTTAACTGACTTCATCATTTATTCAACCGATTTATATGTCAAAAAGAGTTTTTCAATTTCGTCCCTAGCATTTAAGATTTTGGATGATTTTTCTTTCTTTTTTCATATGAAACTTGCTTTCCTTGATTAAAAAATGAAACTCGAACAAAAAATTATACAAAATAAGCTAGAGATAGTAGAGACTAAATGATAAAGATTTAAAGATGGAATATCTGATCTCACATGATAAAAATTCTTCTAGTGTGATATTTTGTTTTCTCTCTCGAGATGTTTATGTGAAACTTTAGATTTAAGACATGTCGCTAAGCTCATTGCACATTTAAAGTTGTCTGAATTCGGTCTTTGCGGCCTACAAACATTATTATAGCTCCCTGTTATGATCTACGTGGCTCACAACTCATACAACTATCAACTCCTATCACTACGACCTACGAATGCCATCACAACTCCCTATTGCGGTTGTTGTGGCCAATTGACTTTCTTAAAGCTAACACTTACAACCTACATGGTTTACTAATGTCACGACTTTCAACTACAATCTCTATGACAATATGACGTTACTTCCACCATCTATAACTTTCACTAGAGACTATTGTCTCTATAGCAACCAACTATGTTATTTATTGTTTGTTGCAGTTGTTGTTTCTGAAATAGTATTATACATCAACTTCATAATTTCATCTTCCATAATTCGGGAAAACAATGAGTTCATGCTTCAAATGCGCCATATCGCATGATTTTTTTCCTTTCTAAAGATTTCTACATAAAAATTATGGTCTCCTCCCACTACTTTGTTTTTATATATTTGTGTGTTAGATCTTATATTATGCTGATACACTAACTGATTACTCTATCAACACATATTTTCCGACAAGTTTCTCATACATACCACTTTATTCCCATGTAATTTACATATTAACACATATATTTCTTACATAAGGACAATGCATCTTTAATTTTATTTTAAATTAAAATAGTGATATTTTAATGTGAAATAAAAGTTGGTTGATAGATACATACATACTAAAGTTTTGACATGTAATTACATAAAAATTGAATGGCGCTTAGCTAGCAATANTGAAATAAATTTTGGTTGATAGATATATAAATACTAAAGTTTTGACATGTAATTGCATAAAAATTGAATGGCGCTTAGCTAACCATTTTATAACTCTAACCCGAAGATTTGCAGAATAAAAACAGCTCCTTTCACTTTCGGCGGGCTTCTCCGGAGCACATCCAACCTTTCTCAAGTTGCCCGCCAAACTCCGGTGCCGTTCATGTCCGCAAGGCAATGGTGGTCACAGAAGCTCCACCAATTCTCGCCCNCCGCCAAACTCCGGTGCCGTTCATGTCCGCAAGGCAATGGTGGTCACAGAAGCTCCACCAAANTCAAGTTGCCGCCAAACTCCGGTGCCGTTCATGTCCGCAAGGCAATGGTGGTCACAGAAGCTCCACCAAATCCCACCCATCTCTTCCCTCCCAAATGTGCCGCCTGCTTCTCATCTCTACCACCTCCAGGATCGCATACCTCGCCCGCTCTGGTCTTCTCCCTGCCGCGCAGCAACTATTCGATCAAATGCCCTACAGAGACACCGTCGCTTGGAACGCCATGCTTTCTGCCTATTGTAGTTCCGGGCTCCCGTCTAAAACCCTTTCCCTTTTCTACGCCATGCGAGCCTCCTGCACGCCGACGGATTCCTTCTCCTTCACTTCAGCGCTGTCAGCGGCCGCCAACCTTCCCTATCCTTACGCGGGCGAGAAGATCCATTCCCTCGCTCTACGCTCCGGGCTCTGCACTCGCTTGCCAATCTGCAACAGTCTCATCAACATGTATGGCAAGCACTTCTGCCCTTCGGACGCCAAGAAAGTCTTCGAGGAAATAGATGAGGAAAACGAGGTATCTTGGTGCTCTCTTCTCCATGGCATGGTGATCTCCGAAGNCAAGCACTTCTGCCCTTCGGACGCCAAGAAAGTTTTCGAGGAAATAGATGAGGAAAATGAGGTATCTTGGTGTTCTCTTCTCCATGGCATGGTGATCTCCGAACTTTGGAACGAAGCATTTNCAAGCACTTCTGCCCTTCGGACGCCAAGAAAGTTTTCGAGGAAATAGATGAGGAAAATGAGGTATCTTGGTGCTCTCTTCTCCATGGCATGGTGATCTCCGAACTTTGGAACGAAGCATTCAAGGTTTTCGATGATATGCCTCTTAAAAATCTGATCGCTTGGAATATAATGATCATGGGATTTTCTTCTTCAGATTACCCAGAGATTTCTATACGTTTATTCAGGGAAATGTCGATTGTGGATTTCAAAGGAGATGTTTTGACCTTTACTAGTCTTATAAATTCCTGCACAGAGCTATCAGAACCTTTCTTTGGTCAAATGATCCATTCACTGATAATTAAAAACGGATGGTGCTGTACGGTAGAGGTGAGCAACTCTCTTCTTAGCTTCTTCTCCAAGTTCAGCTGCCACCTTGATGCCTTTAGAATCTTCAATTCCATGGAAACTCGTAGCCAAGTCTCATGGAACACGATGATAGACGCACAAATGAAGCTTGGCAACATAGAAGAAGCTCTGAACTTATTTCATGCTGCACCAGAGACCAACTTTGTTTCATGGACATCCATGATTGCAGGATTTGCAAGAAACTGGCATGGAGAGGAAGCTCTTCTATACTTCGTAAACATGCAGAGAAACTTGCATTTACCTGATCAATTCACATTAGGCGCAGTCCTCCATGCTTGTGCCACATTGACAGTCCTAGGAAATGGACTAATGGTTCATGGCTGTGCCATCCGTCATGGCTTCGAACAATTTGTATATGTGGCGAATGGTTTGGTGAACATGTATGCTAAATGTGGTGATATCAAAAGTTCCAGCAAAGTGTTTGATGAGATGAAAGCAAAGGATTTGGTTTCATGGAATGCGATGTTATTTGGATTTGCAGCTCATGGTTGGGCTCAAACGGCTTTGAATTTATTTGAAGACATGATAGCTTCTTCTGTTCTTCCTGATAAACTGACTTTCCTTGGTTTGTTAATGGCTTGTTGCCATTCAGGGCTTGTTGAGCAAGGCATGGACTTTCTATCAGATATGGAATCAGTTCATGGGATTTCACCAGATGCTAATCATTTGACTTGTGTTGTTGACATGCTTTCGAGGGCCGGATACTTAATTAAGGCAACTAATTTGCTTAATTTTATTGAAAAGGAGCATGTTGGATACTGTGAGGCTTTGCTTAGTGGAAGCACTGTCCATGGAGATGTGAGGTTTGGGGAGAAGGCGGGGGAGCAGCTGATGGGAATGGAGCCTGAGAAGGAGGTTGGGTATGTGATGCTATCGAATTTATACTGCTTTAGTGGGCGGTGGAAGGATGCGGAGAAAGTGAGGAAGGCAATGGGGGAGCACGGAGTGAAGAAGACTCCAGGATGCAGCTGGATAGAAGTGAGGGACATGGTGGTTGTTTTTGTAACTGGCTTTTCTTCTTTGTCCCACATGTTGGATTTGCATAACGTGTTAACAGTGCTGGAATCTGAGATGAGAAATCCGAGCTTCGTTGGATTTGGATTGGGATCATGATGCCTGTTCTTGCTAGGGAGATTAGAAGAAAAGGAGGGGACAGGCAGACATCAATAGACTGAGGCATTCAGTGTATAAATCTGACTATAAAGATTGTTAGAAATCCTCATTATGATGCAAGCATTTTGACTTTAATTTGTTTTATTATATGTTTAAGAGGGTGTTTGGCAGAAAGATTTGAGCAGGATTTCACCTGAACCCTGCCAAACAGCAAAAATGACAGCTTTAAATCCTACAGGATCTTAAATCCAGTTTCTCCGTTTTTCGCCTTAACACTGGGATTTAGTAAATCCCATTGAAAGCTGGATTTACGGTAATTAGAGGTCCTGAAACGTGCGAAAGAGGATGGGAGAAACTGAAAAGAAAGATGAGTTTTAGTTGGGTGGGAACTAAGTGGAAATGTGAAATATATGGGGCTTTTAGAGATCTTTGTGCGCTGCTCTGATCCGATCACTGCGTACCCTCAGGGGGTAAGGTGCATTTGGAGTGGCGGTGCGGTGGCGTTGCGCCACAGTTTTTTCTATTTTACAAATTACGTTCGTTCTAAAAAAATCGAGCTGTGTTTTCCTACCATGCTTGCTATCTGCAATGACTGTTAAAAAGCTGCAATCAGACTTTTTTTAAAAAACAATTTGTAATAGCCACCACTATTTTTTTAAGCAGCAACTTCTTCTTCAGCAGCTTCACGACTGCTTATGCAAATACTGCAACTGCACCAAACAAACCATTAAACTTGATCTTGATTAATTAATTGAGGTTAAGCTCAAACTTGTGTTTAATACTACATGTTTAGGTCAACTCACCAGCCTACTTTTTTACTATGAAAAATGAGAAAACATTATTAATTCATGCTAGTATTAAAATGAAATGATAATTCATAAGAAATTATTTGATATAAAATATAATTTTTTTTTAAAAATATTTCTAATATTTTAAAGATAAAGTATTTAATTTTAATATAGTTTATATTATTTATTTTTAAAACGGCCTGATTCTTTAGCTAACATGTTAAGCTCAGCTCACGAGTCATTTATTTAATCAAGCTCGAGTGAGCTCATGAGTCGGCTCGAGTGAGCTCATGAGTCACCTTGACACAATTACAACAGGCGAGAGTTCAGGAGAAAATAGATTGGAAAAGGAGAAGATAAGTTTCAGGATATAATATAATTTTGTTTAAGCTAATTTAAAGAAAAGTTAATTGATTAACGATTATTAATTAATAAATATATTATCAAATTAATTGTAATTATAAAATTTTGTGTGTGATTACTTTATGAATAATCAACAAAAAATTAATTATATTGTACGTTTAGTAAATTTTTAATTAATGAAAGTTTAATTAATTATTAATTTATCTAATAAAAATTAATTGATGATTAATCAATTAATAAAACTATTGTTTGATAAATATTTAATTTTATAAAGTATTATCAATGATTAATTAATTTAGTAAAAAACTAATGATTTATAACATAATTAGAAATAAAAATTTAAATTTGATTTAACTAGGTTTAATAATTACATCATTAATATATACGATTAAATTTATATTTTAATTAACAGATCGAAACTCTAAAATTAGTTTATAAACAATTTTACAGAATTTAATTGGAATTAATATTTGTCATGCCAAACTTGAATATTTCAGAATTTATAAAGTCCGGATTCTTAAGATTTACTATATATCCTATTCAAGTTAAGTCTTACTTGCAAGCAAACATATCCTAAATAATTGTTGCAAGTTTCTTATCATGTTATTTGAGTTATTTTTTGGTGGTTCATTTGGGCTCAAGTTTAGGCATTTTTGATGATCTTGCAAATGCTATTTTGATTATAAGCATGCAATCTATATTTATATTTATTCTATTTGGTGTCATAAATTAATGCATGAAACTATATATTTAACTTCTAAATCTTAATAATAGTAGTATTTATGATTACATATTTGAGTGCTACTTTGGTTGATATGAAATATTAGGTGTTCAATATGCAAAATACAAAAAAGTGTGATATATATTTGAATCTCCCCAAGACAAATCATCAAAAGTCATTAAGACATTGATGTGTCATTAAAAAATCTCGGTCATTCGACACAAATCTTGAGGTATGACACATCAAATTTTAATAAAAAGTTATCTGGAAGTTAGATTTCAATAAACTTACAGTCAATTGATCAACTCAACGAGATAGATCTCATGATACCAAAATTGGACTAATTCGAGTCAAATCATGCCCGACCAAGACATTAAATCACTTTTGGGAGCTTTCCGAGTATATTTGAAAGGTCAAATGGATGTGGAATCAGATGAGCTTATAGTTGAATTGAGTATCTCGATAAAACGAATCCAACGAGCCTAAGATAGCTTAATTCCAGCATCATTAAGGGACTCAAATGTCCATTAAATGTTGTTTGATTAAAAGAAACTCTCTGAACCGTCTGATCAAAATGTTTCATATTTATGTATTAATTGCTCCCAGAGTTTTATAAATACAACCTCTTCCATCTTATGAGGGTGGAGGGAGGGGGAGGGAGCGAAAGGAGAAGAAGCTTGAAATCTGAAGAGAGAGCTTGAAGCATTAAGAATGAGCTAAAGTTCAACATCACCTCATTGCTGACTACCAATCGTCGATCACCGCCAGACACCAGTTGCCGACCATCACTTGTCGGTCGTCGTCGATGCTGGTCGTCGCCCAACAACATCAACCGTCGCTCACTTCTTACGACAAGTTCATCTGCGCATCGACTTTGCAGCTCAAAAGTTTGTGTAAACTTTCCCCACATGTGAGAGAAGGGATTGTACTTATATTCTCTAATACATAGTGAATCTTTTCAGTCGGGTCAGATCCTGTGGTTTTTCCTTTTCGAGTTTTTCACATAAAAACTTATGTTGTCTCTACTTGTTGTTTCTTTCATCAGGGTATGCGTTGAATTTTCGTGTAACACTAAGAAGATAATTCATTACTTTATCATCACAAATCTTTTAGGATGCATCAATTTGGCGCTATATGTCGGGAACGAAGCACCTTTTGACATTGTCTTCTACTCTAAGACGCCATGCCTCTATTTCATTTCCCAATGATGTATATCATCTAACTGGCAAAAAACCCTCCATATATTGAAGGACATCTTTGGAGGATTCGTCGATGTGGGGGGCAACTCTCATTACAGTCTCAAAAGATTGTCCACGTCAACGTACATGGTATGATTGTAGTTCTTGCATTCTACTTAAACACAAAGTCTTCCATAATTTCTTCTAGCTTGGGG
>JXCR01047817.1:8354-36763 GCA_002079205.1 Phalaenopsis hybrid cultivar | reverse complement strand
ATATATATATATATATATATATATATATATATATGGTCCATTGTGACCTACGCCCCAAACTTCAGAAATGTGGAGCATCTCTGATACCTCATTCTAGGCTTAATCAATTATATGAGGACTTGATTCGACCTTTTCCATCACATGCTACATTCATAAAGCAGAAGCTTCGATTAAGAACCTCAAATAGGTAAAAAATCTTAATAGGATTTTCTTTGACCTCTTCCACAACATGTTGCAATTGTCAAGCGAAAGAATAATTTAACTATCCTAAGTGGATTTCATTTGACTTTGTCAATTACAATTTAATATCGTCGAGCATCTCTGGATATACAACCCAGGAAGGTTCTTCCATCCTTGATGGAATCTTCTTTCAACTATGCTCCAACACAAGCTACAGTCTTCAGACGGACACAATTCAACTAACAACCTGGGAAAAATTGAACATTTGCAGTGGTAGACAAGGTCTCCATGCCCCTGGAAGTTAAATCCAAGAGGCAGGACTCGATAGGAAGATACAGTACCCCTGGAAGTCAACCCCAAGAGATAAGACTCAATGGAAGCTACCATGTCCCTAGAAGTCAAGACCAGGAGTCAAAACTCGATGTAAGATACAGTACTCCTGAAAGTCCCAAGAGACAAGACTCGATAGGAGGCTACCATGCCTCAGGAAGTCAAGCCCAAGAGACAAGACATGATGGAAGGTACCATGTCACTGGAAGACAAACCCAAAAAGGAAGTCTCGATGGGAAGCTAGTAACGGATAAGGTCCTCATTAGAAAGACATAAAAAGAGCACCTGGTTGACAAGATCTCCACTTAAAAACCTTAGAAGGCTACAAGCTTCAGAAAACACATGTGCATAAAAGACTTCATAAAGCTGCAAACCTCATAAGACACAACTACATCAAAAACTTCAGAAGGCTACATGCTTCAGAAAACACATTTACATCAACGTCCTCTGATGGCTACAAGCCTTAGAAGAGACAGACACATCAAAAACCTAAGAAGGCTACTAATCTCAGAATATATCATTTCATTTCAAGCTTATATAAGGAATAAACCTAAGAATGCACAAGCCTCAGAATATGCAAGCCTAAGAGAACGCAACCTCAGAAGGCATGAGCATCAAAAGGTACACAAATTTTTTTTATAAATGCACGCGCAAACTTTGATTGCAGACTTCAACATGTTTGAGAAGCCAAAGAACCTCATATAGCATAAGCCTCATAAGTGGTCAACACCAATATGCAACCTAGTAGCTGGGTAACAATACCCCATAGGTGGGGCAGAAGTATTCCAGAAGAAAAAGCAGAATAAAAACTCATAAGCAACATCAAAATTTTTATTACTACAAACAGAAAGTACAGACAGACACTTCCACATCATTTGTAAATGCCGCATCAGGCAATTAAAGAGCTATAATAAGTTAGTTCAGCTTTAAGTGAAATCGGCATCGCCTCCCCGAATTTTAGTACTTATGTTGATCTGCAACAGGACGAGATTCTCCAAACATCGCCACTACTACAACACAAAAATCTCCCTTGGTGGTGTGGTGGGAAAACACCGGCTTTTCTGTGTCTCATTCGGAATGTGCGGCAGCTACACGGGAATCTCATCGAGAATGTGCGGTAGAAAATAATCCAGCTTTTCTTCATCTACTTCAACATGTTTGGTGAATTTCCACGGATGTCGTCATCTCAGCGATACGAAAAAAAATCCCATTGATTGCATGCTATGGTGGACAATGATGACTTTATTCTTCATAACAACATGAAAAAATATCTCGTTGATCGTCTGCTACACAAGACGGAGACGACTTTTTTTTTGCGTCACAACATGAAAGAATGTCTTGTTGATCCCTTGCTCATAGGATTGGATGACTTTCTCTGCACTGGAATACAAAAGAGGATCCCCTTGATCGTCTGCTACACAGAAAATAGATGACTTTCTCCTCACCATAACACGAAAAAAGATCTCATTGATCATCTGCTACGCAGGTCAGGGACGCTTTCTCTTCTCAGAAATCCTAGATCATCTACTATGCAAAGATGGAGACTCCAACTCTACCCTCTCATTCTTGCCCATTTATAGGCTACAAAATCACTCATATTTATGGTAAAAAATAAATTCAACCATTAAAGAATAACTGTAAAGGTCAGTGTTCCAAATTCGGGCCAGTCAAATTCAAAGATTTTTTTTTTTTGCTCTTACAAAGGAAGGCATTGAATCCAACTCCCCTCCAGGGCAAGAAACAAGAAAAGCATTACCAAGTGAGCCGGGAAGTCTATTCATTCATTGACACACTTAAATTATTCTTATACTAAACATAATCAATAATAAGTATATATATATATATATATATATATATATAGACACACACACGCTAATGAAAGTAATACGGTAAGTAAGTGCTCCTAATTTTAATATTTTTGGATGATGAAATTGATTTTGCCCAATAGTAGAAAATAACAGGTACAATATTAACAAATCTCCATCATAAGGCACGAATCTCGAGGCATAACACAGATCTCGTGGCAATATTTTGAGCAAGAAACATTCAAACTTTGATAAAAAGTTTTTTGAAAATATGATTTCAACAAAATTATGATAAAACTAATCACTTCAACAAGACGGACCCAATGATATCAAACTTAGTCAAATCTGAGTCAAATCAAGCCTCAATTAAGACATTAACCTCTTTTGAGAGTTTTTTCATGCATATTTGGAAATCAAAAGGATGTCAAATCTCATGAGCTATATTAAATCAAGCATCAAGGTAAGGCTAATCCAACGAGTCTAAGATCGCTTAATTTTGACATCATTTAAGCCCTCAAATGTCTATTAAACGTCGTCTGATTAAAGAAAGCTCTCCGAACCGTTGAATCAAAGTTGTTCATATTCCTACATTAATTACATCTGAAACTTTATAAATAGAGCTTCATCCCTCTCATGAACACTAACCCTTGAAGCCTAAAGAGAGAATAAGTCCAACATCACCTCATTGTCGACCACCACCGACCACCAGTTGCCAACCGCCAACAACCATCACTCGTCGATCGTCGTTGATCAGCATAGATTACCACTCACTTCTTACGATAAGTTCATTCGTACACCGACGTTGTGTCTCGGAATATTATGCAATCCTTTCCCACCTATAGAATGAGGAACCGTACATATAATCTCCAGTTTATAGTGGATCTCTTTAGCTAAGCCAGACCCTATTTTTTTTCCCATTACGTCTGTTCCATGTAAAAACTTTTGGTGTCTCTACTAATTGTTGCTTTCATATAAGTGTGTGTTGAATTCTTGTGCAACAATAATACGATAATCTATTAGTCTACTGCCACAAATCTTTAGTCGAGATTTTTGTTTTTTTTTAAATTTTTTTGCTACAAATCTTTAGTCGAGATTTTTGTTTTTTTTAAAATTTTTTTGGTAGATATGATGTATCATTTAGTCGAGAATTGATATTTAGTAAGTAACAACGTTATATCTATAGATTCCTTTCGTTGCCATTTATATATGAGCATCTGCATATCTAAAGAATGACAAATGCGATGAAGGGTCCGTTTGGGGTCGCAGTTTCACTGCATCGCAGCGACGGGCCGCGATATTTCCTTGTTTGGTTCGGCATCCCCCTCGCGGTAGGGCGCAAATTTGGTGAAACGCGGGCAGCCTGCCGCCACCGAACTTACATGGGGGGTTACAAGAGATATACGCATTTAATTATCATTTTCCGAGTTTTCTTGAAGGAAGGTCACACAGTGGTTTGGAAGAGGGTTTAATTATGCGGATACGAAATCTTTGTATAAATCTAATGGATAAGGAATAAGGAAGCCATAAATATAGTTGCGATACGAAATAAAATAAATGGGGCCATTTACATACATAATATGCAATTCTTTTGTATTTATATATCTAACCTCTAAATTTTCATCTTGACTCTTGTAGCACTCAATTATTTTGTTATTACATTTAAAGTAATACTCTTTGTTGAATCCTTTTAGAATGTAGGGTCATGTATCTCTTTTGAGTACATACAAATTGGTAAAGATCTTGTGTTTGCAGGAAAAAAAGGTAGAAGATAGAGATGTTGGTGAGGTTTGAGAGAGGGTCTCACGGTGAGAGATGGTCTCGAGGTTGTGTATTGTGCTAGAACCTCCCACAAGCCAGAAAAAAATGATTCAGATGAGGCTTCTTGAATTACATCGTTAGAAAGAGAGAGAAAGATTTTGGAAAAGATCGAGGATGTCTCATTTTCTCTTGACTTACCTTTCTAAAAAAAAGAAAAAAATAATAATAGAAACTACAATACGAACAGTCCTCCATGGTGTCTTGATGAAAAGATTAAGTTATAGTCTTAGAAAGAGAGATTTTGGAAAAAAATCCATGATAATCTCCTCTTCTCTTGACTTCATTTTTATACAAAAAAAAGAAAATGAATAAAAAAAAAAAAACTACACTTAGTACAATACGACATTCATGCGCGGTGTCTTTATGAAATGACTACAACTTAGATGTTTAGCTACTTAATAGTAATGATGTTCTTCCCTAATAGTTGTTAACCCCTAGGCGGGCTAGGTCATCTCCTCGGGAGAGATAAGATTTAGCTACTTCGGTAAGTGAGCTTTATTCAGCCACTTCAACAATTAGGCTTAATTCAACTACTTTAACCAAAAAGAAAGCCGGTGTTTATGTGTATGTAAGTAATTGTATATTAGTGTATACTTAATCATTATTATTATTAAAAAGTGAAATACACATTTCATGCATAGTTTGAGAGCACCAAAGTGCTATGAATGTAAATAGGAAATCTTAGATGTGGGACATGTAAAACTATAAAAATTGTGTGCTACACATGTTTCTTTTTTTTATTATTTTAAAATAATGTTCTAATGTTTTCTACTTTGGGAAGAATTGGATTTGAATTATTGTCCGAAGAAAAAAATTAAATTGCTCTTGGCAAGATATACATTACATGCTACAAAATTTTTAACAGCAATAAAATAAAATAAAATAAAATAAAATAATTAAACTCAACCTAAAAAAAAAATCTAACAAACAAAAAAAAAAATACAAGTGCTAAAGAGAATTAGGCTTTTATTCAGAAAACTAAAAAAAATGACAGAAGGTTTAGCCCCATCAAAATAGTTCACTATATAACTATAACTTCTTAGAGTGTCATTTTAATAAATCTCGTTAAAATATGAAACACTTTATCAGATTGTTCATATTGATTACAATGATCAACGATCACTCTTTCAATATTTAAGTGTTTTAATGAACTCAAAATTAAGTTATATTTTACTCATTTGCTTTCTCTTGCCAAATCGGTCAATTCAATTATAAACATGCTAAAATTAAAGATTATTTAACCTTTTAATTAATGTTTCAAAGCTTCTAATTACACTCAAATTACTTAATTTAGACTCATTTGGACGGGGGCGGGTGTCATTAGGCTGGTATGATCAAAGAGTTCAGTTTGTTTATAAATTTGTTGAGAGTGAAGCTTGGATGATTTTGAATTTGACTTTTGATGTCATTCCATCCAAAATGAATAGAAATTTGTGCTTGTGTCACTATATTTTTATGTTTGATTATGGATAATTAATATATTCTTATAATGATTCACATGCCTTGTTATGGTATAATAAAAATGAAAACTAAGGATACTTATAAACTTATTTGAAGTTCAACATAAAATTAAATGGTTAGCTTTTTTGCTATACTCTAAGAGTCAAATTCAAGATTAATTTTTTCCTAATATAGTTTGAGTATATTCTGAAATAAATTTATACCTGAAATATATAATGCATTGAGCATCATACCATAGTGTACATTAGTAGTCATATGATTAGAGAGAAGTTGATTGTCATGACGACAAAAAATAATATACACACAATTAAATAAGTGAATGAAAGAAGGCATACAATTATTTTTTTTTTTGCATAAAGACCTTGAAAAGGAAAAGAACACTCTTCTAAATTAAATTAGCATCCTGCAATGTTAAGAAAGATTTAAAAATAACTATGCCTGAGTTTAGTGATGATAATGCGTTATTCTGGTTATGATAGTACATAAAGACTTATGAGTTCAATGAAAGTGAAAGTATTTCTCTTCCTCATAAAAAATAAAGGTGGCACAATCTTAAGTTAGCCCAACAATGTTATGCAAGAATATATTGTTGGCCATTAAAGATAGTTAATTCAATGCTATGCCTAAGTTTAGTGATTATAATGCCTTATTCTGGTTATGATAGTAAATAAAGACTTATGAGTTCAATGAAAGTGAAAGCATTTCTCTTCTTCATAAAAATAAAGGTGGCATAATCTTAAGTTAGCCAAACAATGCTATGCAAGAATGTATTGTTAGCCATTAAAGATAGTTAATTCAATCATCCATTGAAGATGGAGTAGTCTTATGTAAAGTTTCATTTTAAGCTCATTTACATTGAGTTGGCTTTGAGTGTTTTTTATGATTTTTCTTAAATTAAAAAAACTCTACTTTTTCTTAAAAATTTTAAGAATATTTTAACTTAGTCCAAAGATAGAGGGTGATAAAATCTAATTGTCCTATTTTACGTATATAAATAATGAATTGAAAGGTACTTCAAGCTGACCAACACTTACAATGCAAAATGATTATGTTAAGGTAGCTATAACCTTATTTGTTTTCCTCTAAAGCCTTGTGTCTAGAACAAAGAGATTTATAAGTCATTCTTTTAACATGTAATTTAGTATGAGGAGTGATTGTCAACCTTAATTCTATCTATTTAGATTCTGACACTAGTTAAAATTTTGTGGTCAAATGGCGCGACATTTACAAAAATATAAAATAAGTATCCTCATAGATGATTATACTTCAAAGTGATACTATCTAGCTATAAAAGAGCTTCGAATTTTAGCTTTGGGGTATACTATAGGTGGACTTTAAAAGCAAAGCAATGTAACATACAACACAAAAGAAGAGAGAGAGAGAGAGATCGAAAGAGGAAGGACTATCAGAGAGAATTGAAGAGGAGCAGCGATAAGAGCAGCTCTGCCTTAAGGCGTTGTTTTGAAAAATTTGTTTTTGAAATAGTGAAAACAAAATTCTCATATTTTCGATACTTTTAGATCAAAATTAAAATTTTTAAATAAATAAATAAAAACTATTTTTAAAAATAAAAAACTAAAAACATAAATTTATAGCAAACAACCCCTTAAGATTAGAAAACATTTTGCATTTTCTTGTTGTATGGACATCACATGAGTATTTAATTAGAAACAATTAAAAATGATTGTTGAGACGTGTGAAAATATTATTTATTTATTTATACGGTTATTAATTTAATTTTTAATTCATAATTGTTGATTTACACCGACCCGCGTCGTGAAATGAAATGCCGATGAAATCCACGCGGAATGAACTTTAAATCCTCCTTAAATTCACGCGTTTATCCGGAGAGCGCGCGTCTTGAGCGCACAGAAAGGAGCCCTGAAGACAAAACAGTATATGCACTAGAAAGAGAGCAGGAAGTGGAGAAGAGTCTAGTCAGCTAACTTCGTCCTCTCCGCCATTATCGAAACCAAGGTGCCGTCTTTCGCCCATCGTCCATTCAACATTTGGCTCACTCTCCCGCACGGCAGCCCGCAGCCGGCATTCCCTATCACGCACTCGCTCCCAATCTCATCTTTTCCTATCAAATTCCCCCTCTTTTCTTCTGTAATGGAGGAAGCCGATTCATCCCACAGAGGTTCGATGAAGGCATTGAAACCCTCCACGAACTCAATCCCCTCTTCTTCCCCTTTCAATCTACCCTACCAATTAGATATTCCAAGCTTTCAGCCGACGGCCGGCAGCCGAGTATTGTACCGCCAGTTCTCGCCGACTCTCAATCATGACGTCGCTAAGCGCTCCGGCATTTCTCCAGCTCACCCCGTGTTACCCCCAACTCCGATTTACTCCCAGATCCCTCCGAACTTCAGTCCATCGCCTTCTAATTCCAGCTACAATTCTCAGCCCTCTCTTACTTCTGTTCCTTTCCCCGACCCCACGACAACCGTTTTTGCGGCGCCTTCGCTCTCCGACCAGGCGGTCTCCGGTGATCCGAACATGGGTGACATTTCCGCTCCTCAACCCCCAGTCCAGCTTAATCGGACTATCGCTGATGGAATTCATAAGCGCAAAGCACATCGGCGATCTCAGAGCGACATCCCTACGGCATTCCTCCAGTTTTCTCCTCCCATCTCCGGGCTTCCTCCTCTGCCGCAACATTTTCCGGCTGGTAGGGAGAGCTTTCCGTCTGGATCGGCGAAGAATCGATCCACATTCGTGAAACTAGAGGCTGAATGTGATCGAGAAGCNGCGATCTCAGAGCGACATCCCTACGGCATTCCTCCAGTTTTCTCCTCCCATCTCCGGGCTTCCACCGCTGCCGCAACATTTTCAGGCTGGTAGGGAGAGCTTTCCGTCTGGATCGGCGNGCGATCTCAGAGCGACATCCCTACGGCATTCCTCCAGTTTTCTCCTCCCATCTCCGGGCTTCCACCGCTGCCTCAGCATTTTCCGGCTGGTAGGGAGAGCTTTCCGTCTGGATCGGCAAAGAATCGATCCACATTCGTGAAACAAGAGGCTGAATGTGATCGAGAAGGTGATAGTGATCCAAGATCTGATGGAGATGCGGGAGATGATCTTATTAGCGCTTACATGAATCTGGATGGCATGGATACTCTAAACTCTTCGGGTACCGAAGATAGGAATGACTTGGATAGCAGGGCTAGTGGCTCCAAGACAAATGGTGCGGAAAGCAGCGAAAATGAAGCTGAGAGTGAGAGCAGCATGAATGAGGCCTTGAGCAGAATGGGTGAGAGGAAGGAGACGAACAAGCGAAGTGCAGTAGGTGATCCAGCCATGAACAATATGCCTCCCAGGCATTGTAGGAGTGTTTCGATGGATAGCTTTATGGGGATGTTGAATCTTGCTGACCAACTTCCAAAGCCGCCATCTTCCTCTGGCTCCAGACCTGCCGAACATTCTCGTAGTGGATCAATGGATGGGACTTCCAACGCCTTCAATTTGGAAATTAGAAATGGTGAATTTAGCAGCGCTGAGATGAAGAAAATCATGGCTAATGAAAAGCTTTCTGAAATAGCAATCAATGATCCTAAAAGAGCCAAGAGGTACTTAATTAGTCTTATTTGCTTCGTGTACTAAGATCTTGGTGCTGTAAAAAACCGTTTTTTTATTTGTTTTTCTTATTGTCTGGCAGGATATTAGCCAATCGCCAATCTGCTGCTCGTTCTAAGGAACGAAAGATGCGCTATATTACAGAGTTGGAGCACAAGGTGCAAACTTTACAGACAGAAGCAACCACATTGTCTGCTCAGCTGACTGTGTTACAGGTATTTTACCATAGTCTTTTTGTAATTTGTTATTTGACCTCAGAGATTCGCTTATTTCTGTGATTTGAATTATTTTAGAGGGATTCAGCTGGACTTGCATCTCAGAATAATCATTTGAAATTTAGGCTGCAAGCTATGGAGCAACAAGCACAATTGAGAGATGGTATTGTTCTTGACTTTACTGATCATTTTATTCTTCAACTAATTATTTATTTATTTATTTATTTTTTTTGAAGCAAGTTTGCTTGAGTTAAGTAGGATACAGTGGTGATTCTATAGATTGGATTCCCGAGAATTTAAATACTATCTGCTGTTTCTATAAAGTTGCATTTTATTGCTTAGGGGTAAATTACATACATTGCGCCCAAAACATTGCTATTTACGAATCTAGCATCCACTTTCATCCATTTTTTAAATTCTCACTCAAATATGAAAATTCATAATAAAACTACTACCAATATTTTTCATTTTTATCAAATTCTCAATGGTTTAATTGCAGCACGCATAAATAAATACATCGGTTCATTCAAAAATTTCACATGAGTGCTAGATTTTGTAAATAATAATTTTTCAGCCATGTATGTAATTATCCCCAGTCCAACTTCGTCTATTAGATTTACATTGTTTCTAATGTAATGTTTTATGTTGGTTGTCATAATTTACTCAACTGATAAGAAAATAAATAAATAAATGAATAAACTTTAAACCTCTTACACTGCATGATGGCAGTGTGGTGCCGTACCACCCTTTTTTCTTATTTGACAAAATTACATTATGCTTGTATTTTTAAAAAAATTGTGGTAGAAAGCTGTGTTTTGCAACTTGACTTGGCTAAGTGCGGTAGCTACTTCGACCATTAGAAAGTTGCAATCTGACTTTGAAAAAAAAATTTAATAGCCACCGCAGTTTTTTAGAAAACAGCTTCTTTTGATGCAACTTCATAAATACTTCTTCAAACAGCTACAGTTTCCCCAAACAAACCCTTGCGTTATATGACAGTCGAGAGGAACTAGGTCTCAACCTCCATCTCTATGGTACATGTAATGTTTAAGATGAAAAGTAACAAAATCTTGCTAAACAAGTTGTTTAAAATAAGTATGGAAGACTTAATTACATACCACAATTCCTTCGAATTTTTTTTTAAATTTCATATCTGACACCTAAACTTTATTTTGTAAATTTATGGAACTTTACATATGCATGAAAATGTGTATTTTACTTCTAAAAAATTATTAATTGTGGTATTTTTTTATGTGATATAAAAGATATGAGTGTTTTAAATGTAAAAAATAGAGGTGTTGAATATGTAAATACATAGAAATTGGTGAGTGCCCGGGCACTTGCAATTTTGCTTTTCTCAAAGTGTTTCATGGCTTGTTCAAGAGTGTAAGTTATGTAATATTGTAGGTATCAGTTACTTCTGGGTTTGCAATTTCTACAGTCAAATCCTTTTAATAAAACAGTTCTTCAATTCAAGTAAAATTCAGCCCAACATAAACGTTTGTAAATTCACTTTCCAAATCCACCACTGTGGTCAATTAACCTTGAAGTCATCACATTATCGAGCATATCGACAAATCTAAAAATTCACTTTCCACTCCGCTCGTTTGCTCCGCCACGCTCGCTCCGTTCTGCTCCAGCATCTGTCCCTTATCTGGTATATGAGCCATATCTAAACATATAATAACTCAAAATGGTTTTTTAATCTAATCCTAAATCACTGATTTTAATTACTAACCTTATCAGTCTTAAGGACGGGTTTCTGCTTGCGTTGCGTTTTAGATTGTCACCACAATTCTGTTTGTGGAATTATTTTATTGCGACTTGGTAGAAATTTTTGTGGTGGTAAGTTGTTTCTTACAAACAGATTTACTGAAGTGTGTTCTAATATTTATAATTCTCGTCATAACTTTTAATAATTTAATTTTCTCAAGAGAGGCCATCTTAAATTAATTTCAGTTAACATTATTTTGGCTTTTTGTAATCTGACTCCATACATTTTGCAGCTTTGAATGAAGCACTCTCTGCAGAGGTTCAGCGTCTGAAACTTATTAATGGGGAACCCATCTCTGCGAGCTTAAGCCAACAAATTCAACTAAATCCTCAATTATTCCAACTGCAACAACAACAGATTGCCGATGCTGCTGATCAGGAAATGAAGCAGTGATATCTCCAAACGGTCACTTTTAACATTTTCCTAATTGCAAGAAAATCAGAAGGTTCCTTTTTTACATTTATTCACCCAGATTTGTTCTGTAATGCTTTCATATGTTTTTTGTAAGAAAGCTGCTATCTTAGAACTATTAATTTTTTTTAAAAAGACAAATTACTAGAGAAAAAGAATGTATTCATTTATACTGATGATACAAAATAATGCACCGTAGGAAGATGTAGAAGATGTTTGATATAAATTACAAGGTTTAAAATGCAATCTACATTTCTATTGTTTTTTACTGCATCCTTTTCTGAAAATGTTAGTTTCTGTTTTGTAATGTTCTTTATATATATATATATATATATATATCTATGTAAATGCCTTCATTTTAAAACCATCAGACCAAATTAAAATATAGGATATTCGCTCTGTCATGGTTGGATTTTTTAGCAGGCAAAAGGACAGTCTAGATTGGGTTGATTGCATGTTAGAAATTTGTTACAAATTTGGAAGTGGCCTATAAAATCATATAAACGCCACAGATGACAGCCAATGACCATATTCAAGAAATAGAGAAGATTGCAATACTTGTCATTTATGAAATCCTTAAATGATAAATAGTATGGCCGATGTGTTATAGACAAATTTTTAAAGAGCACGAATCTGAATACATTTTAGGGATTGTTCAAATTCAAATTCAAATTCATTCTGGTCTCATTTTGAACAAGTTTATAATCAATCTGGTTGTCTGACAAGACGAATCCAATAATGTCAACATTGGTTAATTTGGGGGTGGCAATTAAAGCCCATATCAATTTGTAGATTATTAATTGGATGGTCAAGTGAAGTTCAAATTTGACATATTTTCTCGATGAGAGAAATACAACGAGCCTTAGATAACTCAATTATAATGTCTTTAGGACACCCAAATATTAAATGACCACTTGTTATCAATGAGGATTAGCATACACCGTCTAATATTTGGATTAGCATACACCCAAATATTAAGGGACGTTATGAGCTAAATGGCCAAAATATCCATTTTCAAGCAGCTATAGACGTCCCTTCTCTTCACTTGGGAAGTGGATAAGGAGAACAATAAGTCAGATTACAAAATCTGTTTTGGATAAAAGTTCTCATGAGTAATCACCAACCTTTGTAGCCGTCAGCCTCCGTCAACTATAGAATCACCGACCTTTGTAACTGCCAACCTCCGTCAATCACGACCTTTGTAGCTATAAGTATATTTTTTAATTTAATTATTTTCATCAAGAAATAATTTGTGATTAAGAAGGATGCTAATTTCTACTTATAATTTAAATAACTTAAATACAATCAATACAATATTTTATTAAGTAAAATTAAAAATACCAGTCACATTATATATATATATATATATATATATAAAATCNGGTTTATATATATATATATATATATATATATATATATATATATATGCCTTCATTTTAAAATCATCATATCAATTTAAAATATAGGATATTCGCTCTGTGATGGTTGGATTTTTTAGCAGGCAAAAGGACGAAAAATTATTCCATACTGGTCTTGCGTGCGGTATCCGATCCTGATTGTCACGATTTATTTCGGTGGGCCCCACCTAATTTTTTTTTTTAAAAAAATTGAAATAATCCTGATCGTAGATCACCGTGTTCTACGGTCAGGATCGGACACCGCATGCAGAAATTCATGCGATGTCCGTACGCAATAATTCCTCCAAAAGGACAGTCTAGATTGGGTTGATTGCATTTTAGAAACTTGTTACAAATTTGGAAGTGGCCTATAAAATCATATAAACGCCACAGATGACAGCCAATGACCATATTCAAGAAATAGAGAAGATTGCAATGATTGTCATTTATCAAATCCTTAAATGATGAATAGTATCGCCGATGTGTTATAGACAAATTTTTAAAGAGCACGAATTTGAATACATTTTTAGTAAGGGATTGTTCAAGTTCAAATTCAAATTCATTCGGGTCTCGTTCTGAACAAGTTTATAATCAATCCAGTTGTCTGGCAAGACGAATCCAATAATGTCAACATTGGTTAAATTGGGGGTCCAATTAAAGCCCATATCAATTTGTAGATTATTAATTTGATGGTCAAGTGAAGGTCAAATTTGGCATATTGTCTCGATGAGAGAAATACAACGAGTCTTAGATAACTCAATTATAATGTTTTTAGGACACCCAAATATTAAATGACCATTTGTTATCTATGAGGATTAGCATACACCGTCTAATCAGATGGTTAGGGAAGTTATGAGCTAAATGACCAAAATTCCCATCCTCAAGAAGCTATAGACGTCCCTTCTCTTCACTTGGGGGAGGATAAGTAGAGAGCAATAAGTCAAATTACAATATTATAATTTAAATAACTTAAATACAATCAATACAATATTTTATTAAGTAAAATTAAAAATACCAGTCACATTATATATATATATATATATATATATATTATATTATATTATATTTAAATTATAATATTGCTTGTGTGATATAATTAATAAATCAAATTATTCTTAGTAATTAATAATAGTTTATTAAATTTTTTATCTTAAGTTATTTAATATTATTCTAATTTTGGTTTAATTTGTCTAAATAGAAGTTATTATTTAATTTGATTAGTGATTTTTAAACTATAAATTATTTACTCATTGAGATATTAATTAAAGTACTTATGAATTAATTAGTCTAATCAAACTTGATATAAAAAACAAACATTAAAATATATCTTAAGAATATAAATCCTTAAATCAACAAATAAGTAATTGTACACCTGGAAATGGTTCACACAAATCTCAGAATAATCTGACAATCCATATTAAAAAAGATAAAACGATGATCATCTCTTTGACGTAAAGATACGAGTATTCATAGAGTCGACCAGTTGAAGACCACTAAACGACTGATGGCCAACCGATCGAAGGGCTGGTGACCAATTAAAGGACCACCAATCGACTGAAAGCCAATCCGAGACAGGCTTCTACGCCAGCAAACGGTCCAACGTCTATCCCCCCAACAAATTCACTAATATCAACATAAAACTATCTCAACAGATCCCTCAAAGATCATTAAGGAATAATAGTAAGTCAGTCGACCAACAAACCTAAGGCCAACCAGTGTCCATACGAAAAGACATAACAAAAGATAATAATACACTATAACGCTCCACTTAAAGCAAGGGCAAACATGCAATTTTGCACTTTATCCCTTTATCTTTTATAAATAGGGGGACTATGACCTGCATTAAAAGTTTTTTGCCTTAAAAACATTAAATGGACAGGTGCATCTGGTTTGCAGGTTAAAGAAATCGCTGTATGGGTTGAAACAGTTTCCAAGACAATGATACAAACGGTTAGACTTCTACATTATTCAAATTAACTACAAGAGATGTGAGTATAATTGTTGTGTTTATGTGAAGAGCCTTGATGATCGTTCTATTATTTTTATGTTACTGTACGTTGATAATATACTGATTGCTGCAAAGAATATGAATGATGTCCGTGATTTGAAAGCTTTATTGAGCCAAAAATTTGACATGAAAGACTTGGGCCATACGAAGAAGATTTTTGGAATTTCGAGACAGAGGCTCAAGACGATTATGTTTATCTCAACGAGGCTATGTTGAGAAAGTGTTGGACAAGTTTGAGATGAGCAAAGCAAAATCTGTAAGCACTTATTTGGCAAATCATTTTAAGTTTTCTTCATAACAGTGTCCTAAGATAGATACAGAAATCGAAGATATGACGAAGGTTCCATGTGTCAGTGCAATTGGCTGCTTGATGTATGCAATGATATGTACTCGTCTTGATTTGACCCATGCTGTTAGTCAAGTCTGCAATTACATGGTTAAACCTGTAAGGCAATATTGGGAAGCAATTAAGTGAATTTTCAGGTATCCAAACGGTACTGTAGGACATGAAATTATTTTTGACAGTCAGCAGAATGATTCTTCAGTTGTGGGGTACATTGACTATGACTATGCTGGTGATTTGGATGACAAAATGTTTACAACTGGATATGTGTTTACTCTTGATGGAGGGTCTATATGTTGGAAATCAACAATTCAGTCTATTATGACATTATCTACAACTGAAGTTGAGTACATGACAGTAGCTGAAGCTGCAAAAGAAGCCTTATGGCTTGCTGGGCTGGTAAAGGAACTGGGCGTTGAGCAAGGTGGAGTTCAGTTGCATTGTGACAGCCAGAATGCTATTCATTTGGCTAAGAACCAATTGTACCATGCGAGAAACCAAGCACATTGATGTCAGGTATCAAAAGATCAGAGAATTGATTGCTTCTGGTGAGATACTATTGCAGAAGGTTCATACTGATGAAAATTCAACTGATATGTTGACTGAGTCAGTTACTATCAACAAGTTCTTGCATTGCTTGGACTTGTTGAATGTTTGCAGTTGCCAGAGAAGCAGTGTGGGGCAACCCACTTCTGGTATGTAAGAAACTCTATAACGTATTTATCCCAAGGGGCTGGATATTCGCCAAGGTGGAGATTTGTTAGATATGACTCATATACCATAGAGGGACAGATTCTGGAGTTAAACTAAGCAGAGCAGAAGATTCTGTCCAAATCAGGGGAGTTTCCTTATGTGAATTCGGAGTGTGGTACAGGAGTAATTTGGTAATTACATATTGTACTCCAGGATTTTCTAGGGTTATAAATAAATTTGTATGTAACCATAGGTGTTATCCCTGAATTATGTAATTTTTTTTCTGAATATTGAAAGGAATCGCCGCTCTGCTCCCGAGGACGTAGGCATCTTTGCCGAACCTCGTTAATTCTCTTTACGTTCTTCTATATTTGTGTCGATTTCTGTCTTTCTTCGCCCTAATTTCTCAACAGTTAATATAATTGCAACATATTTCATTTTGTTCATAATTACTTTCCTGTGTAATTAGTCTCGTTTTAATGCAGCATGACTCAATTTAATTATTTGCATGTCATGTTTTAGTAATTATTATTTTTTAAAATTGTTGATATGTGAAATCTCAATATTACAAGTTTCATAATTTGCTATGAATATTGGTAGACATTTTGTAGTTATATTCATATGTTTTGATTATGATGCATGAAATATAACTGATATTAATATTTTTATGCTGATATTAAATCATTGTGTCATGACTAGTCAGACTGATGGACCCTCAAAGATATCAATGAATTTCTATATAATTTGTGCTTATCCTTCCTTCTCTCAAGATGTCACCGAAAACTAAATGCAACATATATATATATATATATATATATATATATATATTTCTGCTTCACTTGTATATTGTCTATGTTAGTGTTAAAAGATTATTTTTTAAAAAAATGCGATTTTAAGAGCTTTAGGCAATTCCAACAGAGCCACACGTGATCAAACTAGCGCGAGAAATATTTACAATCAGGTAACATTTCTGTACGCCAAACTGTAATTTTTGGAACGCATGAAGGAAGCAGAACCAAAGTTGATACTGCTATAAAAAAAAGGTCTTTTATTCAGCACATAATCTGAAGGAGAAAAAAAAAACTGAAACAGAGAAACAAAGAGCTTAAAGAAGGGGAGAAAAGTTGCAGGATTTCTAAGCGGTATGAAGATGAGAAAGGAGAACTTTTTTCTCTTGGCTGAGCAATACTGCTCTCTCCCTCAGCCTCTTGTTCTCCTCCATTATCCATTTGTTCTCAAAGTAGAGCTTTTTGTTCACCATCTTCATCTCTTCCTCCCAAACCCGGCATCGCTTCTTCAGTCTGAAAAGTCGAGTTTTTCTGTGTAGACAGAAGATTCAGACGAGCAAGAAGCAACATAAGCAGGAGGAAATAAGTGCATGTTTAGTTGCGAGACTAAAAAGATGATTTTTTTGCAGCAAAAAACTAATTTTTGTGCTCTGCATGAACCTTTTGCTATTTGTGAAGTAGATGAAATGCTGAAAACCAAATTGGATGAATCTGACCTTTTTCTCCTCCCGGTACATGGGCGCGTTACCCTTGAGTTGATCAAGCGATGGAATTTGGCCTTCTTGAGGCACGTTTTAGGAGGAAAGGAAGATTGGCAGCCATTAAAGGATTTCAAATCCGAAGAACGCATCTTTCTTCTTCTTCTTCTTCTTCTCAATGAAGAAAAGTATTGAAAGGATTGGTTGGTTTGCAGACTGAGGAGGCTAAATGCTTTGCGTTTTATAGAGATAGAAGGAGAAATCAGTGAGGTAAGAATCTGAGTGTGTTCTACAAAGTAATCATGCATGCACACAGTGAAAGGAGCATAATTGGCGTAATGGCCCAGAGGAATCTCTCTCTCTCCCTCNGCACGTTTTAGGAGGAAAGGAAGATGGGCAGCCATTAAAGGATATCAAATCCGAAGAACGCATTTTTCTTCTTCTTCTTCTTCTTCTTCTTCTTCTTCTCAATGAAGAAAGGTATTGAAAGGATTGGCTGGTTTGAAGACTGAGGAGGCTAAATGCTTTGCGTTTTATAGAGAGAGAAGGAGAAATCAGTGAGGTAAGAATCTGAGTGTGTTCTACAAAGTAATCATGCATGCACACAGTGAAAGGAGCATAATTGGCATAATGGCCCAGGGGAATCTCTCTCTCTCCCTCTTTAAACTTATGCCAGTTTTTTGTTAGATTGCCATTTAATCTGTTTAGTACTAAAAAATGATTGGTTCCACTTTGGAGAGGGAGAAAACGGAGAGGATTATATGGATGTAAATAGATATTGAGATGAAGAAATCTGCTTTATNAATCTGAGTGTGTTCTACAAAGTAATCATGCATGCACACAGTGAAAGGAGCATAATTGGCATAATGGCCCAGAGGAATCTCTCTCTCCCTTTTTAAACTTATGCCAGTTTTTTGTTAGATTGCCAATTAATCTGTTTAGTACTAAAAAATGATTGGTTCCACTTTGGAGAGGGATAGCGGACAGGATTATCTGGATGTAAATAGATATTGAGATGAAGAAATCTGTTGATTGTTATGATAGACTGACNGTACGCCAAACTGTAATTTTTGGAACACTTGAAGGAAGCAGAACCAAAGTTAATACTGCTATAAAAAAAAAAGGTTTTTATTCAGCACATAATCTGAAGGAGGAAAAAAAAAAAAACTGAAACAGAGAAACAAAGAGCTTAAAAAGGGGAAAAAGTTGCAGGATTTCTAAGCGGTATGAAGATGAGAAAGGAGAACTTTTTTCTCTTGGCTGAGCAATACTGCTCTCTCCCTCAGCCTCTTGTTCTCCTCCATTATCCATTTGTTCTCAAAGTAGAGCTTTTTGTTCACCATCTTCATCTCTTCCTCCCAAACCCGGCATCGCTTCTTCAGTCTGAAAAGTCGAGTTTTGCTGTGTAGACAGAAGATTCAGACGAGCAAGAAGCAACATGNCTCCCAAACCCGGCATCGCTTCTTCAGTCTGAAAAGTCGAGTTTTTCTGTGTAGACAGAAGATTCAGACGAGAAAGAAGCAACATAAGCAGGAGGAAATGAGTGCATGTTTAGTTGCGAGACTAAAAAGATGATTTTTTTGCAGTAAAAAACTAATTTTTGTGCTCTGCATGAACCTTTTGCTATTTGTGAAGTAGTTGAAATGCTGAAAACCAAATTGGATGAATCTGACCTTTTTCTCCTCCCGGTACATGGGCGCCTTACCCTTGAGTTGTTCAAGCGATGGACTTTGGCCTTCTTGAGGCACGTTTTAGGAGGAAAGGAAGATGGGCAGCCATTAAAGGATATCAAATCCGAAGAACGCATTTTTCTTCTCCTTCTTCTTCTTCTCAATGAAGAAAAGTATTGAAAGGATTGGTTGGTTTGAAGACTGAAGAGGCTAAATGANCAGATTTGTTCTGTAATGCTTTCATATGTTTTTTGTAAGAAAGCTGCTATCTTAGAACTATTAATTTTTTTTTTAAAAGACAAATTACTAGAAAGAAAGAATGTATTCATTTATACTGATGATACAAAATATTGCACCGTAGGAAGATGTAGAAGATATTTGATATAAATTACATGGTTTAAAATGTAATCTACATTTCTATTGTTTTTTACTGCATCTTTTTCTGAAAATCTTAGTTACTGTTTTGTAATGTTCTTCATATATATATATATATATATATAGATGCCTTCATTTTAAAATCATCAGATCAAATTAAAATATAGGATATTCGCTCTGTGATGGTTGGACTTTTTAGCAGGCAAAAGGACGAAAAATTTGCGTTCGGTGTCTGATCCTGAACATAAGGTGTTTTACGGTCAAGATCTATTTCGGTGGGTCCCACCTAATTTTTTTAAAAAAAAACAGAAATAATCCTGATCGTAGGCAAAGATGCATGCAGTATCCGTACGCAATAATTCCTCCAAAGGGACAGTCTAGATTGGGTTGATTGCATTTTAGAAACTTGTTACAAATTTGGAAGTGGCCTATAAAATCATATAAACGCCACAGATGACAGCCAATGACCATATTCAAGAAATAGAGAAGATTGCAATGATTGTCATTTATCAAATCCTTAAATGATAGGTAGTATCGCTGATGTGTGATAGGCAAATTTTTAAAGAGCACGGATCTGAATACATTTTTAGTAAGGGATTGTTCAAATTCAAATTCAAACTCATTGGGGTCTGGATTTGAACAAGTTTATAATCAATCCGGTTGTCTGACAAGATGAATCCAATAATGTCAACATTGATTAAATTGGTATCAATTTGTAGACTATTAATTGGATGGTCAAGTGAAGGTCAAATTTGGCATATTTTGTCTCGATGAGAGAAATACAACGAGCCTTAGATAACTCAATTATAATGTCTTTAGGACACCCAAATATTAAATGACCATTTGTTATCAATGAGGATTAGCATACACCATCTAATCAGATGGTTAGGGACGTTATGAGCTAAATGGCCAAAATACACATCCTCAAGAAGCTATAGGCGTCCCTTCTCTTCACTTGGGGGGGAGGATAAGACGAGAACAATAAGTCAAATTACAAAATCTGTCATGGATAAAAGTTCTCATGAGTAATTACCGACCTTTGTAGCCGTCAGCCTTCGTCAACTACAGAATCACCAACCTTTGTAACTGCAAACCTCCGTTAATCACGACCTTTGTAGCTATAAGTATATTTTTTTTATTTAATTATTTTCATCAAGAAATAATTTGTGATTAAGAAGGATGCTAATTTCTACTTATTATAATTTAAATAACTTAAATACAATCNTTGGTTTAATTTGTCTAAATAGAAGTTATTATTTAATTTGATTAGTGATTTTTAAACTATAAATTATTTACTCATTGAGATATTAATTAAAGTACTTATGAATTAATTAGTCTAAGCAAGCTTGATATAAAAAATAAACATAAAAATATCTCTTAAGAATATAAATCCTTAAATCAACAAATAAGTAATTGTACACTTGAAAATGGTTCTCACGAATCTCAGAATAATCTGACAGTTCATTTTAAAAAAGATAAAACGATGATCATCTCTTTGACGTAAAGATACGAGTATTCATAGAGTCAATCAGTTGAAGACCACTAATCGACTGATGGCCAACCAATCGAATGGCTAGTGACCAATTAAAGGACGACCAATCAACTGTAAGCCAATCCGAGACAGGCTTCTACGCCAATGATCGGTCCAATATTTATCCCCCCAACAAGTTCACTAGTATCAACATAAAACTATCTCAACAAATCTCTCAAAGATCTCATAGATCACTAAGGAATAATAATAAGTCAGTCGACCAACAAACCTAAGGCTGACCAGTGTCCATACGAAAAGACATAACAAAATAAAATAACACCCTATAACGCTCCAATTAAAGCAAAGATAAACATGTAATTTTACTCTTTCTCTCTATCTTTTATAAATATGGGGATCATGACATGCATTAAAAGTTTTTGCCTCTGGGCTTTTTACCTCTCTAGTCTTTAACCTTTTGAGGCTTTGGTCTCTTTAAGCTCTTCTCTCTAAACGCACTCTTGTAGGGAGATTTCCCTCTCTTTCTCTATTGTAACCCCTAAGTTATAATATATAAAACACACATATCTCTTTCTTTCTTTTTTTCCAAATCAAGTGAGTTTCCTTATGTGGGTTGAAGGTGTGGTACAAGGGTAATTTGGTAATTACATATTGTACTCTATGATTTTTTAGGGTTATAAATATGTTTGTATGTAACCCTAGGTGTTATCCCTGAATTCTATAATTTCTTTTCTGAATATTGAAAGGAATCGACTATCTGCTCCCGAGGACGTAGACATCTTTGTCGAACCACGTTAAATCTCTTTATATTCTTTCGAATTTGTGTCGATATCTGTCTTTCTTCGTCATAATTTTTTAGTAAGTGGTATTAGAAAGAGGTTAGAGGACTGTTGGCAGAGCTCTGCGANAAATTAAAGCCGGTACAATTTCGAGTCCTACTGGACTCCACATTTACACGAAAAATTATTCCATACGGATCGGGCACCGCACGCAGCTTGCGTGCGGTGTCCGATCCGGACCGTAAATCACCTGATTTATGGTCCTGATGTATTTCAGTGGGCCCCACCTAAATTTTTTAATTTTTTATTTAAAAGACGGAAATAATCTTGGCTGTAGATCACCGTAATCTACGGCTAAGATCGAACACCGCATGCGGTGTCCGCACACAATAATCCCTCCTGCTATAGAGCAGTAAGGCGAATTCATTGGATATCTTGGCCCAAGAAACGAAGTTTGGCAGTTCAGCGCATGCGAGGGAGTTGCGATCGGGACAACAGTTCTTCGTGCGCGGCTGCGACTGGAGTTGGCAAAGGAGGTACAGGCGAGTTCGCACAAATGAGTTCCGCGGCGGGATCAGGATCTGCGAGCAGGACAACCGCGAGACAGAGAAGGTTCTGCGACGAGGAAGCAGTTCGGCCGAAGAAGGGGTTCGCAATCGGACGGGAGTAGCAGTTTCGCGAAGCAGACCAACGAGTTCCGCGAACAGGCGAATCGCGGTCTTTGGCAGACAGGGAAGCCACGGGCCAGGGAGTTCCGAAATTCGCCACTGCGGAAAACAGACGAAGGAATCAGGCTACTGGAGATTGATTTTCCGATTTCTTTCATTGCTGGTGCGGGAGATTAGTTTTCGGATCTATTTCCATTGCTGGCTGGTTGCGGAGTTCCTTCGCTTTCCTTTTATCGGCTGCTGTTTCCTTTGCGGAGCTAATTGGGAAGATTTGCTGGAAATCTCGGCGAAAATCTTGATCTGCGAAAGGATCTGACTTCCTTTGTTTTGTTGAGAGTTGGAAGATTTGTTTCCTTGTCTAAGGTCCGTTTACTACTTTACTGGATGCGATTTTACCTTCTTGGAGGTGGCAAAATATTTGTCCGATTTTTTTCCTTTGCTGGAGTTATTTCGTGGTGCACGTAGTGTTATTTCAGTGATATGGAAGTAGAAAACAGGTGAAAGATTTTGAAAGAATTTTTTTTGTAGAAAAGATTCTTTGCATAATTAATTTTCAAATAGTATTTTTTGGTACAAAATTCGAGGTGACGATGTTTGATAGAACCAAAAACTTCGGATTGTGACAAACAATATTAAAAGATTTGTTGGCTTAACGAGAAAACTTGAAAGCTTTGTGGGCAGCAAAATCAGATGTCTTTAGTGATGAAGATTTGGAAGAATTGCAACAACGAGCGACAGCAACGATACGTCTGTGTATGACAGATGTAGTTATATATCACGTGACGAATCTGAAATTTTCATGGGAGATATGGAAGAAATTGGAAACTCAGTTTATGGATAAATCTCTGACGAATAAATTGTATCTGAAGTAAAAGTTGTACGAACTGAAGATGCAAGAAGATTCTGATTTGGCGCAGCATGTTAATAGTTTCAATCAAATAATCACAGATTTATCACGGTTTGATGTGACTGTTGATGATGAAGATCGAACAATAATTTTGTTGTGTTCACTGTCTTCTTCCTATGAACACTTAGTGACTACTTTTACATATGAGAAAGAAACTATCAAAGTTGATGAGATTACTGCAGCATTGTTGGCGCATAACCAACGGAAGCAGAATGCAGGGGAAAACTCTCACGTTGACAGTTTATATGTGAAGGGTAAGCAAGATCGTGGATGGAAGAAAGAAAAGGAGGGTTCTAGAAGGCGAAATTCCATATCCAAGTCCAAAGACAAAAAGACAATTCATTGCTACAATTGCAAGGAGTCAGATCATATGAAGAGAGATTATCCAAAGCTGAAGAAACAACCTAAAGAGAAAAGTGATGCATCATCGAAGTCTGTAAATGTGGTGCAGAGTGACAATTCATATTGCAATTATGGCGATATGCTTTCAGTTTCATCAACTCAGTTCACGGATGCATGGATTCTTAATTCATGATGCTCTTTTCACATAACACCTAACATGGAGTGGTTTATTTCATACAAATCAACTAATTCTGGCTCAGTTTATCTAGGTGATGAGAAATGCTGGAATATTGTTGGTATTGGAGAAGTCAAGATTAAGATATATGATGACACAGTTAGAAAATTATGTGATGTCAAACATATTCCAGATATGAAGAAAAAATTTGATTTCCTGGGCACTTTACATAGAAATGGTTTCATTTATAAGGCAGATGAGGATAGAGAAACCATCAGAATTGTTAAGGGTGCATTGACGGTGATGAAAGGAAAGTTAACTGCAGGTAATATTTACAAACTATTGGGGAGTACATTTATAGGTGAAGTTCATTCTGTGAAGTCAGATGATGATAGTACAAAGATATGGCATATGCGTCTGGGTCACCTCAGTGAATGTGGGATGACAGAATTACATAGAAGAAATCTGTTGCATGGTATTAGAAGCTGCAAGGTCGATCTTTGTAAGTTCTTTGTTTTTGGAAAACAGACTAAAGTGAGTTTTATGACTGGAAAACATAAAACTGAAAAGATTCTTAATTATGTGCATTTTGATGTATGAGGTCCTACCATGGAATCATCATTGGGAGGATATCAGTATTTTGTTACCTTTATTGATGATTTCTCCATGAAAGTTTGGGTGTGTTTCTTGAAGCAGAAATCTGAAGTATTTTTTAAATTCAAGCTGTGGAAAGCTGAGGTGGAGAACCAAGCTAGCAGAAAGATTAAGTATTTGAGGACCGATAATGACATAGAGTACACAGATTCATAATTTCAAAAGTTCTGAGAGGAGCATGAGATTTAGAGACATTTTTTAGTGTGCAAGACACCACAGCAAAATGATGTGACAGAAAAGATGAACATGTCCTTAACTGAAAGGGCAAGATGCTTGAGATTCAATGCAGGACTTCCTAAGAGTTTTTGGGCAGAGGCTGTGAATATGACATGTTATCTCATCAATAGATCACTAAGGGCATCGTTGAGTGGCAAGGTTGCAGAAGAGGTATGAATATGTAATCCAGTTAATTTTGATCATTTACAGTTTTTTGGTTGTCCTGCTTATGTGCATGTACCTGGAGATGAAAGATCAACACTTGATGCAAAATTTAAGAAGTACATCTTTTTGGGCTATAAGAAAGGTGTGAAAGGATACAAGTTTCGGGATCCGATTACAAAGAAGATAGTGATCATCAGAGATGCAGTTTTTTATGAACAAATTATGTTATAACAGAATCAAGACAAAGGTGCAAGGGAACAGTTCTAGTTCAGATGCAGTGCAAGTTGATTTAGAACAACAACTAAAAACAACTGAGAGAGTTGAATGTTCAAATCCAACATCTGGTGATTCCATTCCAAATGATTTGCAGAATTATAATCTAGCCAGAGACTGACAAAGACACACCAATATAAAGCCTCCTAGCAGATTAGGTTATGAAGATTTGGTCTCTTATGCACTTCTCATCAGCAGCGATGATACAACCACTTTTCAAGGAGCTATCACTAGCCAGGAGAAAGAGAAATGGATAGGTGCAATGGTTGAGGAGATTGAGTCTTTGCAGAAAAATCGCACATGGGAGTTAGTTCAACTTCCTGAGGGAAAGAAGACTATTGGGTGCAAGCGGACGTACAAAAGGAAACCATCAGTATCAGAAAAAGAATGGGAGAAGTTTAAAGCTCGACTGGTAACAAAGAGATTTTCATAGTAGAAGGAGATAAATTATGATGAATTTTTCTCTCCTGTGGTCAGACATACTTCAATTAGAGCAGTGCTTGCATTAGTAGTCATTTGGGATTTGCATTTGGAGCATTTGGATGTTAAAACTGCTTTCTTGCATGGTGATATGGAAGAGCAGATTTACATGGAGCAGCCAGAAGGGTTATTTCAACTTGGACAGGAGCATCTGGTTTACAGGTTAAAGAAATCGTTATATGGGTTGAAACAGTCTCCAAGATAATGGTACAAGCGGTTTGACTCCTATATAATTCAGATTGGCTACAAGATATGTGAGTATGATTGTTGTGTTTATGTGAAGATCCTTGATGATCGTTCTATTATATTTTTGTTACTGTACGTTGATGATATACTGATTACTGTAAAGAATATGAATGATGTATGTGGTTTGAAAGTTTTATTGAGCCAGTAATTTGACATGAAAGACTTGTGTCCTACAAAAAATATTATTTGAATGGAGATTCGTTGAGACAAAGGCTCAAGACGATTATGTTTATCTCAACGAGGCTATGTTGAGAAAGTGTTGGACATGTTTGAGATGAGCAAAAAAAGCCTGTAAGCACTCCTTTGACAAATCATTTTAAGCTTTATTCAGAACAATGTCCTAAAACAGATACAGAAACCAAAGATATGGCAAAGATTCCAAATTTCAGTGCAATTGACTGCTTGATGATGCAATGGTATGTACTCGTCCTGATTTGGCTCATGGTGTTAGTCAAGTCTGCAAATACATGGCTAAATCTGGAAGACAACATTGGGAAACGATCAAGTGGATTTTCAGGTATCTAAAGGGTACTGTAGGACATGAAATTATTTTTGGCAGTCAGCAAAATGATCCTTCAGTTGTGGGGTACTTTAATTCTGACTATGTTGGTGATTTGGATGGCAGGAGGTCTACAACTGGGTATGTGTTTACTCTTTGTGGAGGACCTATATGTTGGAAATCAACAATTCAATATATTGTGACATTATCTACAACTGAAGCTGAGTACATGACAACAGTTGAAGCTGCAAAAAAAGACTTATGGCTTGTTGGGCTAGTAAAGGAATTGGACGTTGAGCAAGGTGGAGTTCAATTACATTGTGACAGTCAGAGTGTTATTTATTTGGCTAAGAACCAGGTGTACCATGCGAGAACCAAGCACATTGATGTCAGGTATCACAAGATCAGAGAATTGATTGTTTCTTGTGAGATACTGTTGCAGAAGGTTCATACTGATGAGAATGCAGCTGATATGTTGACCAAGCCAGTTACTATCGACAAGTTCTTGCATTGCTTGGACTTGTTGAATGTTTGATGTTGCTAGAGAAGTATGGTGGCCCAACCCACTTCTGGTATGTAAGAAACTCCATGACTTATTTCCCTAAGGGGTTGGATATTCGCCAAGCTGAAGATTTGTTAGAGATGGCTCATATACCATAGAGGGACAGATTCTGGAGGGAAGCGGAGCAGGGCGGAAGATTCTGTCCAAATCAGAGGAGTTTTCTTATGTGGGTTGGGGGTGTGGTACATGGGTAATTTGATAATTACATATTATACTTCAGGGTTTTCTATGGTTATAAATAGATCTATATGTAACCTTAGGTGTTATCCCTGAATTCTATAATCTCTTTCTGAATATTGAAAGGAGATTTTAAGATGTCAATGAAAACCTCCACAGAAAAAAAAGCAATAGAAGGTGATAACATCTTGTGCCTGACATACAAGTTTCATTTCCACAAAGTGAAAGTGTGCATATGAGAATAAATCAGCTTAGTAACAGAATTACTGTCATTGTTCTTCCAATGCGACTTATTTTTATCATGCACTTTAATAGGAATGCTAGTAATAGCAGGGGCAACATCCTCAATAATCTCTTGCAACTTAGTAATATTCCAATGTTCACATATCCATAAATCAGAAACAAGTAAATTAGCATCATAACCAAGAGATGATGTAAGAGAATATTGAGAAAGACCCCAATGATTAGACACTGTGCTACTTTGTTTTATTATTTGCTTTTGGGTCTCTTAATGGTTTTTTTTTTGGTATACTCCTTTGCGGGTACACATGTTTTAAAATTGCTTCATGTATTTTGGTTTTTTTTTTTGTGGAGTTGTAATGCGAAGACAGGAACCCTATAGGTAGTTGGGGATCCTCAACATCAAACTCTGTAACTTTTAGTTTAATTAACGCGTAAGGAGCCACGAGTTGCTTTTTTTATCNATATATATATATATATATATATATATATATATATATATATATATATATATATATATACACACACACATATATTTCTGCTTCACTTGTATAAGTGTTAAAAAGATTATTTTTTATGTTATTACTTGCATATTCTTTTTTTTTTTTAAGAATACCAAACAGGTGTAGTTCATTTCATCATGTTCTGTGTTGCAGAGTATGCAACCTTCTAGAATAGTGGTGTGATAATAAGCACGATAACATGATAAATCACTCCTTTTATAACTCTCTCTTAAAATTATAGGTTTTTTATTAGATGAAGAATAGAGAGCATGTCACACCAAAATCAAAATATTTCTGAAAAAAATTATAATTTAGCTGATTTATACAATCTTTCATCGAAATGAAATAACATAAATGCTCCTTTAACCAAATAAATAACAATTTATTTTATTTATATATATATATATATATATATATATATATATATATATATATATATATATATATATATATATATATATATATATATATATATATAAGTTCCCAAATGAAGGA
>JXCR01047803.1:30593-44001 GCA_002079205.1 Phalaenopsis hybrid cultivar | reverse complement strand
AATGATAGATAAATACCTGCAAATCGCAACAGTCACCGTGTATGATGTATGCGCGATTAAGTTCAAATAGAATGAACGCCTCCAATCAACATGTACAGAATCATCACCAAGAATTTTTTCCAACTGATGCCATGAACATTTTAAGACATTGAATCAGTAATGAGAACCTTAATAAAATGACAATAATATCTCAAGGTGGTTGNTGAACGCCTCCAATCAACATGTACAGAATCATCACCAAGAATTTTTTCCAACTGATGCCATGAACATTTTAAAACATTGAATCAGTAATGAGAACCTTAATAAAATGACAATAATATCTCAAGGTGGTTTCTTTCATCCAATTAACAATCCAGGAATGAATTTAGTACACAAAAAAAGGCCCCCAGAAAATTCAATTAAGTTAGAAGTCCACTAGTACAAGGTTGTTCCCATCCATATAATCAACAGAGCAGACAACTAAGCTGAGCAAAAATTTAGATAGGTGCTTCAGTCTAAAAGATGTATTCTACGGAAATAAATGGCACAAAATATAATATTGTTCATGTTAAAATGGTAAAAGTTTANGAAAATTCAATTAAGTTAGAAGTCCACTAGTACAAGGTTGTTCCCATCCATATAATCAACAGAGCAGACAACCAAGCTGAGCAAAAATTTAAATAGGTGCTTCAGTCTAAAAGATGTATTCTATGGAAATAAATGGCACAAAATATAATATTGTTCATGTTAAAATGGTAAAAGTTTGAAGGAAATCCTTAACAATGAAAAATCGCATGATGACATAGAACGAGGAAGCCACCTAATAAAATTCCTTTTAAAAAGGGTATAATTACTAGGAAATACATTAAAAATACCTTGGGAGCGAACCTACGAACAAAAAAAGAAGCTCCGCTCTCCAAATCACCTTTAAAACTATATCCATTCAAACCCTGCAAAAAAAAAGTGTGATATTTTAATGCTTCAACTTGTTAGGTGTTGTAGGAAAATAATAGTCAGAAACTGAGATAGAGGAAGTGGGAGAGTGGAGACATGGATGGGATGAGATGGGGAAAGAGTGGAAGAAATCTCTGAAATCATATGCGGAAAGAAGTCAGCAGCTTAGAATAGAAGATAAATGAGCTGGAAAAAATATAATACATTGAGCAATGGTTTCGTCAAAAGTATAAGGAGGATCATGTGTTCCATTTACCTGGATTTTAAATTTTTTGGAGTTTAGCTAAAGCAAAATAAATACACAGTAAACTTTTGAAGTACTAAAAAATACCCAAAACATGCCTTGTTTCATGCATTTGGTAATCAATAAAATCATCCAATTTCCAAATCCCATTGCTAGCCCCCCAAAACCCTCCTATCACCTGTCATCAGTAACTACCCCGAGCTGCTCTCACCGTCATCAACCTCCCAAAAGACCCTCTCGCCACTGCAAACCTCTATCAAAGACTCCTCCTTGCCAAGTTCACTCGAGTCTCCCCACATTAAACAAGCCTTGCCCCTTCCTATTGCCTCATCTTTCACTTCATCCATTGTCAAAGAACTCCACTAATCTCACTCATCATCCCTGACCTCCCACAAGCCCTCCAAGTTGTATTTGGTTTGTTCTCTTACTATTGTCTTTCTCCTGAGCACACTCAAATTATCCGCAGCATTACTCAAACCCCTTACCGCCAACAACCTTCCCCGAGCCCCCTCCAATCACTATTAGCCCCATTCGAGCCAATCAAATGGATCAAAGAGATGAATATTTTATAATGTATTTGAAATGTATACTAACAAACACAAGAAAATTAAGGCATTTGATTCCAACCAAATAACTCATGTACTTTTAAGAAGCATGAATTTTAAAAACATACAACCAAACAACACTTAAAGTCAATTCATTTACACACCATATTTCTAACAAAGAAGATGAGGTCATCCTCCAGCCTTTCTTTTGATGCAGCACCACGAACAAAATACATATCTAACACTTCATGCCAAAACCTTTCATCCATTTTTGAATCTGAAGCATCTTGATCATCTGATGTTGATTCTGAGAAGTTCGAGTATTTTTTCACCATAGACAATAACTCGCACCTAGTTGGGAAATAGAATGCAGGATAAAAGAGAGAAATTAGAATAATCCTTACCATATTAAAAAAAAAAAGTCTTAGAAGATAGCAACCATAAGTTAAATAATATTGACCATTGAAAAAAAAAAGTTTTTGAAGACAAAAAAAATATTAGGATCAACCAAAGGTTTGCTATGTATTGAAAAAGAAGCTGCAAAAAAATTGCAACCTTTTAGTCATAACAAGCGCTGAATAATGAAGATATGAAGGAAAATAAAGATATAATATGATCTCACGCGGGAATACAAAGCTTTTTCAAAAAAGTACAATAAGTATAGGCAAGTAAATTCATGAACGTGGGTGTGTATTGAAGGAGAGAAATACACATATAACCATCATGATCATGATCAATATTATTATCCCAACCAAAAAATGGATAACATATCATATGCTAAGACACCCAATTTTTTTGCACTTGAAGCATTGTAATATTTGTTTAGGTTTCGAAAAGGGCACACAGCTAACAAATTATTTAACTTTTTTATGGCTAGTACGATATAATAATGTTGGGGTATCTAAGAATTAATAAAATGAACACAGCATTCCTCAAAAATTTTCAAATGTTCATCACCAACAGGCTAACGAGCACATATAAGTATGTAACTACTTGCAATTAAGCATCATAAATCATATCAATATATTCTCGATCAGACAATACAAGAAAGTCACTATTTAAAATTTTAGTTTGAGGTTTAGCACGATATATGTCAGAGCCACACGCATTGCAGAATATTCCAAATAGGTAGGCATATATTATGTTAGTTTCCCGTAATTAAAAGTGGCCCAATTTTCTTATTCATGGTGAAAAAAGTTTTTTAAACTGTTTTAATTTAGTTTTTAAAACTGACCTTTCAGTTCTTTTAAAACTTACTGTGATAAACAGAAATAAAAATAGAAAATTATTATTTTGGGTCCCAAAGCCCTCTCTACTAAGAAACATGCACTATCATTTTTTTTAGTGAAAAAAAGGTTTAGAAGATTTCGAAATCAATCATAAATGAGATCAAATCAATGGCTGGAGGTATGTAAATTGTATTTATAAATTTTCAAATTTTGTTATTTGATTGATTCAACCTTTGAAAAAAAATAAATTTGATGGAATCGCATATTTCCATCAATATATACAGAAAACATTCTCACTACAAGGTTACAAAATCCTAAAATTCTTGGTAACAATAGTCACGTAATGCTGACAAAAGGTAGACAAAGGACTAAACCAGACAGTAGATCTTCTCTTCCCATGGACTTGTTCACCTCAATCAAAGAATTATATCTCTACTAAGTATACAATAATTAAGTTTCAAACTTTCAATGCCAGGCTTCATTCATGTCAAGTGTTCTCCTAATCATTGATTTAGCAACATAAATGGAACCTTACGCTTCCTAATATCAAAGAAACCTATTCTTGACTAAAACTATCAGACTATAACCGTGTAATGCAAATCAAAAGAGTTCAGCTGTGCAAAACAACGGCATCATCCCGAATCCATCTAACACTGCCGCCCTAGTTCCAGAATCCATACAATACGGAAAGGCACATAACTTTCAAGACTATCAAAATGCACAAAGTCATAGATCACCAAACCCCAGCTCTATTTGCTAACAACATATTCGATCACAAAAAACAAATTTTGGAAGCTGGACCATGTTTGCAGGCAGTAGGAAGAATAAAGGAGTACCTAGACGGCGTCTCCCCATCGCGGATTTCAGATGAAATCGGTATCTCCCTTTCATCCATCACTTGAACATTACAATCTCCACCAAACCGATATTAAGTTATTCTGTAAACAAAAAGCCAACCACTGCAGATAGTTAGGGTTTCCTGAGTTCCCGTAGTCGAAACGAGGAGCCTGCGCGGAGCCTTTTGGAGGGAAGGACGAGGAGTCCACTGCCGGGAGGAGCGTTTGACGAACATAAAGCGCCGCGCCCGTCTGGCATATTGCGTGGGGATGCAGCCCTCCAGTTTCCAGAAACCAGATGTCCGCGTGAGGTCCATGGCCAACAGCCAGCTGTTCGACGTAAAACTTAAATTTTTAATAACCGGAATTTAGACGGTTAAGAACACAAAATTTTTATTTATTTACATATCTTACACCTACTTTCATATTTTCATACAAAGCACCTTTGGGGCTTAACAAAGGTTGTGTTTTCATTTTTTAAATGTGATATTAATCGTATTATTTATGTGATATTAAAAATTTATGTATTCTATATGTAAATATGAAATTTTAAGGCTGCAACTTTATTTTACGTTAAATAAAATTTATCAAATCTTATTAAATTCAAATTTAACGGACAATCTGCAAATCTTGTGAAGGACGGCGAATAATGGTGAGCGACGTCATTAAATCTACATCATAGGTTGATTTAATAAATCAAAATTCNACACAAAATTTTTATTTATTTACATATCTTACACCTACTTTCATATTTTCATACAAAGCACCTTTGGGGCTTTAACAAAGGTTGTGTTTTCATTTTTTAAATGTGATATTAATCTTATTATTTATGTGATATTAAAAATTTATGTATTTTATATGTAAATATGAAATTTTAAGGCTGCAATTTTATTTTACGTTAAATAAAATTTATCAAATCTTATTAAATTCAAATTTAACGGGCAACCTGCAAATCTTGTGAAGGACGGTGAATAATGGTGAGCGACGTCATTAAATCTACATCATAGGTTGATTTAATAAATCAAAATTTACGTCCTTTATTTAACGCGAACATTAATGACAAAACTCAAAAATATTTTGTTTTGACGGATCGTTGGATTTAATTTTGATGCTCTTATGTTTGGCAGGATTTAATTTAAATCAATACCTAGCAAACACCCCCCCTAAACATGGAAAAAATGATGGGGCACCAAGTGTCAAATACGCCCAGCTGCTTTTAACACCGGCTAATGTCAGTGTATTGTGATGAGGACTACTTGACATGTGACGTCATACCATTGAACTCTGAACACAAATAGTAATACTTTATCATAAATGTGAGATAGGTAAATAGGTAAGAATTGTGTGCTGAGTATCTGATGCTCCAACAATATTTTAATAATCATGAGTTTGAAGATGGGCTCAATTGAGTTCAACCCAATTTTCTCAATTATCTTATATAGGTGTGTTTGTGTGTGTATATATTGCTAAAATAGTGCAAGAAACACAGTGCTAAGTTATAATATCTTTTCAAAATAATATTTTATTTTAAAAAGAGACCAATGTGCAAAATAATATCTTTTCTTGTGTACATTTTAATAAATGTCCATGAACGCATTAGTTCTTCAATTTTCAAAAATAATGTGGCATCCAATTTTAAATATTTGATTTTTTTTTTTTTCTTATGGCTTGAATCTACTCCTTTTGCATGCTTTGGTCGAACACTTGGGATTTCAAGAATAAATTTGAGGCTTGATAGCCCTCCAAAATGTGTATGGGTTGGACACCTTGTAATGGCTATGTTTATATTAGTTTGAATGATTGAATAGTAACATAAACATATAGTTAACACTATGAATGATATTATCAGTTGGAGGCAATTTAGGTGTGCGACAATTAGGAATATCAAGCAAAGTCATGTTGACAAAAATATGTGATTGTGTTAATAGTTTATACAAAATTTAATAATATGTTAAATTTGTGAACAAACACAAACTTTTTTATTTCAATATAATAATTTAATGGCAAAGGAATTTTGTATGAAACTATAATTATTTTAATATGGTTGTTCTACATCCATTTTCTATTTCAGTCTGAAGATGTTTAGACTTCTTAATCTCATGTGATTAAGCTAAATATATTAATTTTCTATTTCAGCCTTCATATTTTTTTAAAAANTGGCAAAGGAATTTTGTATGAAACTATAATTATTTTAATATGGTTGTTCTACATCCATTTTCTATTTCAGTCGGAAGACTTCTTAATCTCATGTGATTAAGCTAAATATATTAATTTTCTATTTCGGCCTTCATATTTTTTTAAACNCTTTCATCTAAACTATGAAAATTATGGGGTCAATTTGACTTCATCTTTTTCAAAACTAATTTTTTTAAAAAACATCCTTCCGAAGCGAGCAACGGGATTTCAATTCCGATGACCGACAGCTTCTTACGGGCAAATCTCCACAAAGGGGTTAATTGGTAGAAACCAATCTCACTTTCTTAATTAAGATTAATAAATTTCTAGATTATTAAAATTTGGAAGCTTATTAAAATTAAATGATCCTGTACTTAAGGGTATGACTTCTGAAGTCAATGACTAATCAATTTAATACCCCTATTTTGAATTTCAAATAGAATCCAAATCATTAATCATCACCACTTAAAGCTTAACCCTTTTCAAAATTAATTAAGACACTCACTTAGGCCTTAAGGGCATAGTGGTAACTTAGGCTAAATAAAAAATTGACTAAAAAAGGATTAGACAAATAAACATAATCAAATCAAAAATCCTTGAAACACCACTAAGCCCAATTAGGATTAAAATTTGGCTAAGTGTTCAAATTACACTAACTTGCCCCTTTAAGGGCCTTCACCCAGATAATTCTTAAATTGAATGACNTTGGAACTTACATGGTGGGCAGCCCGGCCATCTTCAACAGCAAAAGGATCTACAATAACACATCTTTCCTTACCTTTAAAACAACAAAGCCATAGGATNTTTTTTCACCATAGACAATAACTCGCACCTAGTTGGGAAATAGAATGCAGGATAAAAGAGAGAAATTAGAATAATCCTTACCATATTAAAAAAAAAAAGTCTTAGAAGATAGCAACCATAAGTTAAATAATATTGACCATTGAAAAAAAAAAGTTTTTGAAGACAAAAAAAATATTAGGATCAACCAAAGGTTTGCTATGTATTGAAAAAGAAGCTGCAAAAAAATTGCAACCTTTTAGTCATAACAAGCGCTGAATAATGAAGATATGAAGGAAAATAAAGATATAATATGATCTCACGCGGGAATACAAAGCTTTTTCAAAAAAGTACAATAAGTATAGGCAAGTAAATTCATGAACGTGGGTGTGTATTGAAGGAGAGAAATACACATATAACCATCATGATCATGATCAATATTATTATCCCAACCAAAAAATGGATAACATATCATATGCTAAGACACCCAATTTTTTTGCACTTGAAGCATTGTAATATTTGTTTAGGTTTCGAAAAGGGCACACAGCTAACAAATTATTTAACTTTTTTATGGCTAGTACGATATAATAATGTTGGGGTATCTAAGAATTAATAAAATGAACACAGCATTCCTCAAAAATTTTCAAATGTTCATCACCAACAGGCTAACGAGCACATATAAGTATGTAACTACTTGCAATTAAGCATCATAAATCATATCAATATATTCTCGATCAGACAATACAAGAAAGTCACTATTTAAAATTTTAGTTTGAGGTTTAGCACGATATATGTCAGAGCCACACGCATTGCAGAATATTCCAAATAGGTAGGCATATATTATGTTAGTTTCCCGTAATTAAAAGTGGCCCAATTTTCTTATTCATGGTGAAAAAAGTTTTTTAAACTGTTTTAATTTAGTTTTTAAAACTGACCTTTCAGTTCTTTTAAAACTTACTGTGATAAACAGAAATAAAAATAGAAAATTATTATTTTGGGTCCCAAAGCCCTCTCTACTAAGAAACATGCACTATCATTTTTTTTAGTGAAAAAAAGGTTTAGAAGATTTCGAAATCAATCATAAATGAGATCAAATCAATGGCTGGAGGTATGTAAATTGTATTTATAAATTTTCAAATTTTGTTATTTGATTGATTCAACCTTTGAAAAAAAATAAATTTGATGGAATCGCATATTTCCATCAATATATACAGAAAACATTCTCACTACAAGGTTACAAAATCCTAAAATTCTTGGTAACAATAGTCACGTAATGCTGACAAAAGGTAGACAAAGGACTAAACCAGACAGTAGATCTTCTCTTCCCATGGACTTGTTCACCTCAATCAAAGAATTATATCTCTACTAAGTATACAATAATTAAGTTTCAAACTTTCAATGCCAGGCTTCATTCATGTCAAGTGTTCTCCTAATCATTGATTTAGCAACATAAATGGAACCTTACGCTTCCTAATATCAAAGAAACCTATTCTTGACTAAAACTATCAGACTATAACCGTGTAATGCAAATCAAAAGAGTTCAGCTGTGCAAAACAACGGCATCATCCCGAATCCATCTAACACTGCCGCCCTAGTTCCAGAATCCATACAATACGGAAAGGCACATAACTTTCAAGACTATCAAAATGCACAAAGTCATAGATCACCAAACCCCAGCTCTATTTGCTAACAACATATTCGATCACAAAAAACAAATTTTGGAAGCTGGACCATGTTTGCAGGCAGTAGGAAGAATAAAGGAGTACCTAGACGGCGTCTCCCCATCGCGGATTTCAGATGAAATCGGTATCTCCCTTTCATCCATCACTTGAACATTACAATCTCCACCAAACCGATATTAAGTTATTCTGTAAACAAAAAGCCAACCACTGCAGATAGTTAGGGTTTCCTGAGTTCCCGTAGTCGAAACGAGGAGCCTGCGCGGAGCCTTTTGGAGGGAAGGACGAGGAGTCCACTGCCGGGAGGAGCGTTTGACGAACATAAAGCGCCGCGCCCGTCTGGCATATTGCGTGGGGATGCAGCCCTCCAGTTTCCAGAAACCAGATGTCCGCGTGAGGTCCATGGCCAACAGCCAGCTGTTCGACGTAAAACTTAAATTTTTAATAACCGGAATTTAGACGGTTAAGAACACAAAATTTTTATTTATTTACATATCTTACACCTACTTTCATATTTTCATACAAAGCACCTTTGGGGCTTAACAAAGGTTGTGTTTTCATTTTTTAAATGTGATATTAATCGTATTATTTATGTGATATTAAAAATTTATGTATTCTATATGTAAATATGAAATTTTAAGGCTGCAACTTTATTTTACGTTAAATAAAATTTATCAAATCTTATTAAATTCAAATTTAACGGACAATCTGCAAATCTTGTGAAGGACGGCGAATAATGGTGAGCGACGTCATTAAATCTACATCATAGGTTGATTTAATAAATCAAAATTCACGTCCTTTATTTAACGCGAACATTAATGACAAAACTCAAAAATATTTTGTTTTGACGGATCGTTGGATTTAATTTTGATGCTCTTATGTTTGGCAGGATTTAATTTAAATCAATACCTAGCAAACACCCCCCCTAAACATGGAAAAAATGATGGGGCACCAAGTGTCAAATAGGCCCAGCTGCTTTTAACACTGGCTAATGTCAGTGTATTGTGATGAGGACTATTTGATACGTGACGTCATACCATTGAACTCTGAACACAAATAGTAATACTTTATCATAAATGTGAGATAGGTAAATAGGTAAGAATTGTGTGCTGAGTATCTGATGCTCCAACAATATTTTAATAATCATGAGTTTGAAGATGGGCTCAATTGAGTTCAACCCAATTTTCTCAATTATCTTATATAGGTGTGTTTGTGTGTGTATATATTGCTAAAATAGTGCAAGAAACACAGTGCTAAGTTATAATATCTTTTCAAAATAATATTTTATTTTAAAAAGAGACCAATGTGCGAAATAATATCTTTTCTTGTGTACATTTTAATGAATGTCCATGAACGCATTAGTTCTTCAATTTTCAAAAATAATGTGGCATCCAATTTTAAATATTTGATTTTTTTTTTTTTCTTATGGCTTGAATCTACTCCTTTTGCATGCTTTGGTCGAACACTTGGGATTTCAAGAATAAATTTGAGGCTTGATAGCCCTCCAAAATGTGTATGGGTTGGACACCTTGTAATGGCTATGTTTATATTAGTTTGAATGATTGAATTGTAACATAAACATATAGTTAACACTATGAATGATATTATCAGTTGGAGGCAATTTAGGTGTGCGACAATTAGGAATATCAAGCAAAGTCATGTTGACAAAAGTATGTGATTGTGTTAATAGTTTATACAAAATTTAATAATATGTTAAATTTGTGAACAAACACAAACTTTTTTATTTCAATATAATAATTTAATGGCAAAGGAATTTTGTATGAAACTATAATTATTTTAATATGGTTGTTCTACATCCATTTTCTATTTCAGTCGGAAGACTTCTTAATCTCATGTGATTAAGCTAAATATATTAATTTTCTATTTCGGCCTTCATATTTTTTTAAACATATGGAGGGGATATTTGGGACCTTGATTATAGGTTGTCAAATTATAAATCTCACATTCCATATCTTTTATATTTCTCCATATCATATATATCTTCTTTATTATATTATGGAGATATTATACATTTGTTTATCTTATATGATCAAATTATAAGAGTATTATCTTTGAATTACTCACTACCACTCAATTATTATTGTCAGCCCATCATTATCTGATCAATGTTGACATATTGTTATTCCTTAACCATCATTATTAGACCATTGTCATTGGATTTTCTTTGTTGGAATATCATCTCTCGATCGTCAGTATAAGATAATCCCAGTCTGAAGTTCATTGTTAATTCATTGGACTTTCTCTATTAAATGTCATTGTGTAACAGTTGCCATCAATTTACATGTATTAAAACACCACCACCATCAAGCTTCACCATCTCTAAATCAAAATTATTGTTGCTTGAGCAAAGATGCTCAAGCATTTTCTCTCCACAATAATATCTTAACCACCACTTCTTCACTATGTTTACTCAAGTATCATTGCTTGATCATCGTTGCTCGACTTTGATCTCCCAAACATCATCACTAGACCACAGTTGTCAAACTTTGGTCATTCGTCCATCATATTTCCATTGCAGTTACTTGACCATTTTCGTTATTCTACAATTGTTCAACTATTGTAGCTTAACTATGGCTACTAACCATTGTTGCTTAATTAATCATTATCACAAGATTATTGTTCTCTTGATTACCATTGCCTAATTATCATATTTTGATCAGCATTGCTAGGTATAATCTTTCAGCCACCACAACTAACTATATATGATCTTTTGAACACCATTGCTCACTTTTTGTCAATCATTCATTCACCTCATGGATATAAAATAAACTTAAAATAAAACATGCAAAATAGAAATCAAATGTAATTAACTTAAATCAAACTCTAAAGTTGGACCAAAATGCAACTCAATAAGGGAATATTCTAAAATTATCATTTTTATATTATGAAATTATCTTTTCCTTCACAAATCATTGTAGTGCTTGAAATTTCATATCTTGAACTACATTTGGTTTATTATCAACGCATGAATAGTATGACATAAGTTTCGGTGACTATCTGACGATTTTTTACATAAAATCTTGCTTGACGAGCTTTGATGCACGAAAATTCATCCCACATAAGATTTTTCAAATGGAGCATCGTTTTGGAATACGAACTCCGTGAATCAATCTAAATCATCAAAAGCTTTTAAATGAGCCCCTTCCATGCCTAAATTGGATTCCGTATTGAGGCTCATTTAGATTATGATAATACAAACGATAGTTGTGATTATTTGGATAATAATTATAATTTCACCCTCAAAATGAACATAAAAGACAATCAAATTGAACCAAAAACATCAAAATTAACCAATTTAAAGTTTATTGGAGCTCTTGTCCAAAAACTCAATTTTTTTGGGGTGGGACCCGCATTTTCCCATGTTGGGAATTATTTTGACCGAAAATCAACATTATCATTGGATTCCTTGAGTTTTTTTCTTTAAAGATTAACTAAGTTGTCATTTTGGCCAAAATCCTGAGGGTATCGGTGACACATGCACGCCCACGCCCACCTAGGTGACCCCCAGCACGCAAGTGCAATCCTGCAAACACAAGCTGATGTGGTGCACTCACGACACAAATGTAACAAGCACACATGTGTTGGTCCTTGCGTGCACTTCCCACTCGATTTCTGTCAATCAAACTATTGTTTGGCCTTCGGTAGCTCTATTGGTGATCCGTGGGAGCTCCAATTGTCGGGGAAAGCAAGACTGTCAATCTTTGCCTCAATCGATGGTCGTAAGAGTCGATCCATGGAAGGCAACCGCTTCCGCCACAGACTCTACCGCTCCTAGCCGCCTAAAAATAGTCCCATGCTCACTCTCATTTGATGTGCCTCCTCTTCTCCTCCTCCTCCCTCCTCTCCTACGTTGCTCTTACCAGCCTTCTCTTCCTCTACGATGCTTTTGGTGGTTGCTTGTCGGTTCGGTAAGCCTCTTTTTCCTTGTATTTCATTTTACTCAAGTTAAATAATTAAGTTAAGTAATTATGTTTGGCTCAAGTTTAGGCTAGCCTTAGGTTAGCTCAAACCCAACTTAACCCAACTTGATTGAAACCAAACATGACTGAACCTAACCCGACCTAGCCCGAACCCTACCTGACATTAACCTCATGACCCGACACGACCTGAACTCTACCTGACTCGAACCTAATATGAACCCAACATGACCTGAACAAAAACCAACTTGACCCGAACTCAACCTAACAAGAACCTGACCTGACCCGAACCCATCTTAACCCAACTTGATCCAAACCCGACTTGAACCTAACCTAACTCAACATAGCCCAACTTAGCTTNACCTGACTCGAACCTAATATGAACCCAACATGACCTGAACAAAAACCAACTTGACCCGAACTCAACCTAACAGGAACCTGACCTGACCCGAACCCATCTTAACCCAACTTGATCCAAACCCGACTCGAACCTAACCTAACTCAACATAGCCCAACTTAGCTTAACNGCTCTTTCATTTAAACTATGAAAATTATGGGGTCAGTTTGACTTCATCTTTTTCAAAACTAAATTCTTTTAAATGTCCTTCCGAAGCAGGCAACGGGATTTCAATTTCGATGACCGACAGCTTCTTACGTGCAAACCCCACACCAAAAATAGTGCCGACACTACGCAAGTATACGTATTGTTATCAAGTAATATAAGACTTTTTGATTACGACCTAAATATCAAACCCACAGGGAGAATACACAATATGCACTATTGAACAACAAACTTTCTATTTTTAATAAAAAGATAATTATCTAAACTAAATATTATTTTTGCAGTAATGAAAATTTAAATATTTTTGGTATTTTCAATATTTTGATAGAACAATAACAATTTAAAAAGAAAACTAGAGTTTTTGTAGCAGAAAAGCACTAAATATGAAAATATCTTTCTTCTTATTATGAATCAGTAATAAGTATAGGAATTCTATTGTGGAAGTATGCAAATTATATTGTGCTAAATAGGAGCAATAATATTCTTT
>JXCR01047803.1:10920-28197 GCA_002079205.1 Phalaenopsis hybrid cultivar | reverse complement strand
GAAGTAAATCTCGGGACTGAAGAACATCCCCGACCAACGTTTATAAGTTCTTTACTCAATGATTAAGAATCTTTAGAATTGGTCAAATTGTTAACAAAATTCAAAGATTGCTTCGCCTGGAGTTATGATGAAATGTTAGGACTATCAATGGAAGTTGCAGTTCATAAGCTCGGGTTAGACAAAGAAATAACCCCAATAAAACAAGCCCCAAGGAGAATGCGCCTTGAAATTGAACAACAAGTGATTGCCGAGGTAAAGAAGTTGATAAATGCTAATTTCGTACGAGAAGAACAATATCCCACATGGATAGCTAATATTGTTCCAGTTGAAAAGAAAAACGGACAGATACGAGTCTGTGTCGACTTCAGAGACTTTAATAAAACATGTCCGAAAGATGAGTTTCCATTACCAATATCAGAAATGATGGTGGATATTGCTTCAACACATGAAATATTCTCCTTCATGGATGGATCATCAAGATACAACCAAATAAAGATGGCTCCTGAAGATACAACACTTACAGCTTTCAGAACACCGATCAGAATTTTCTGCTACACAGTAATGTCATTTGGTTTGAAGAACGCCGGAGCAACATACCAACGAGCAATGATAAGGATTTTTGATGATCTGATTCATAATCAAGTAGAATGCTACGTAGATGATTTGGTCATCAAAAGTAAAGAAAAATTAGACCGTTTGTATGATTTGAGGATTATTTTTTAACGATCAAGTAGAATGCTACGTGGATGATTTGGTCATCAAAAGTAACCAAAAATTAGACCATTTGTACGATTTGAGGATCATTTTTGAAAGACTACAACATTATAATCTCAAGATGAATCTCCTAAAGTGTGCATTTGGTGTCACTTCTGGGAAGTTCCTTGGATTTATTGTTCGTCATCGGGGAATCGAGAACGACCCGAAGAAGATTAAGGCTATCTTAGAAATGCCTCCCCCTAACACAATGAAACAATTACGTTCCTTTTAGGGGAAGTTGGCATATCTAAGACGCTTCATTTCTAACCTCTCAGGTAGGTGTCAGCCTTTCTCAACATTAATTAAAAAGGACGCCAAATTTATTTGGGATGAAAAATGTCAGCAGGCTTTTGATGACGTTAAAAATTTTTAATCGGCATTGGTTAAAAAGGACGCCAAATTTATTTGGGAAGAAAAATGCCAGAAGGCTTTTGAGGACGTTAAACAATATTTAATGACACTCCTATTTTGGCAGCCCCTATCCCAGGGAGACCTTTGATACTTTATACCGCGGCTTTAGATTATTTGCTCAGAGCTTTATTAACCCAAGTTAACAACGAGGGCAAAGAAAATTCACTATACTACCAGAGTCANGCAGTAGTTGACCATATATGATATAGTTGATAGCTCAAGATTATCGGTTGGTCCCATAAGCCGTAGTTGGAACTCACAATAACGATTCAACATGAAGGTCATAGTTGGTCACATAGGCCGTAGTAATGAGCTACAGTAGTGCTAGGTGGTCAAAAAAGCCTTAGTTGGAAGCTACATTGGTAGTGAGCCACATAAGCATTAGTTGGTCACATGGGCCATATTAGNTATCTTCAGCTTCAGGGAGATTTGCATAGAACTCCCTCACAACAGATATAACTGCCACAACAGAGAAACAACCGAATTGTTTCCACTCTCGGCTAACAATTAATCTTCCACGTCTCCACCCAGATTTTTAAAACATCGCTCCTGAATCAGTTTACATGATTGCAACGTATCACTATACCGATCTTGAGCATTTGAACTAACAAATTTACTCGAATCGAAAGGGGCTTTGCCTTTGCTCCTCTTCATTATTGGTGTCATTCTATAAATTTGATAAATTCCAACAATAACTTCAAAAATCAAGTTTAAACCACTAAACTAAACTTCTAAAAGCTTAAAGTACACTTGCTATGCAATTTCCATAGATTTTTCCTCAATTTTTACCATGAATAGTGAATTTTTGAATTCTTCCAAATGTACTCAAAATACAAGGTGAAAATCCAAAAATTTGCATAGAAGTAAAGCTTTTACCTTAAGAAATCTAAATCTTGCAAATTTTTCTTGATTCCATCAAGAAATCTCTACTTAATGGTGTGCCCTAGCTCTCCAAAATCACGTTTTTGAGAGGTTGAAGGAGACGGGAGGATAAAAATGGTGATTTTTTGCTCAAATTTTCACTTTTAATTGTTCGCGAACCGATATTTGTGAACTGACACTTAAGCGCGGGTAAGTGGCGCTTCGGCGTCTGCCTCTCCGGTTTACTTGCACTTAAGCGCGAGATGGCACTTAGGTGTCGGTGCACGATTTTCAAACATTTCAAATTACAGTAAAATGCACTATTTTCCTAAGTAAACCACACTTAAATGGTCTCACAACACTTAAATGACTATTTTCAACATTCTGTAACTCTCAGNTTAATTAAATACTATATACTTTTAAGTCAAAACATTAGAATAAAATTCATGCATGATCAAAACATTATTAAATCATGCACCTATATTTCAATTCACATATCAATTAGCATGCACCAAGAGCAGCATACAAATAANTTAATTAAATACTATATACTTTTAAGTCAAAACATTAGAATAAAATTCATGCATGATCAAAACATTATTAAACCATGCACCTATATTTCAATTCACATATCAATTAGCATGCACCAAGAGCCGCATACAAATAGCTATGTCACCCCCAAACTTTCTTTTTTACACACATACCACTTTACCTGTGGATGAAAACATGAATTTGACAATAAAAAAGTGATATTGAGTGTTACTTTCCATAAAATGTTTGTAATTATGAAAGTTTAGGGTCAGATAGGTAAATATGAAAATTTTGAATGCTATGTATGTAAAAACCACTATTTTTTATGTAAAANTATGTCACCCCCAAACTTTCTTTTTTACACACATACCACTTTACCTGTGGATGAAAACATGAATTTGACAATTAAAAAAGTGATATTGAGTGTTACTTTCCATAAAATGTTTGTAATTATGAAAATTTAGGGTCAGATAGGTAAATATGAAAATTTTGAATGCTATCTATGTAAAAACCACTATTTTTTATGTAAAAAGAAAAAAAAAAATTGAAACAGCCGTATATGTTGATGGGAAGTGGCCCAATTATGTCAGCAATATTTTTCCAAGAAATTTCCTCTTTGTTTTAAATATTTGTCAATGTCTTATTTTCCAATAGCCGAGCTAAGTGGTGAATGGATAACAAATATAAATATATATATCTTTTTATTTTTTAGAAAATAACAACTTAATTGTAATTAAATCTTAAAAAAAATTAGATTAAATTTGGTCAACAAGTTTTAAAATAATTATTTTTATACCCTGTAACCTTCGCTGATGGTCTATTGACGCAGAAGATGATGCTATGTCAGTAATTAATTATCAAATAAATGGAATTTTAAATTTTCTACTATTAAATAAAATCCGCCCTTTGAAATTTTAAGAAGATAAAATTTATTTCCGAAAGAAAAAAAAAAAACTAATTCTCTTCATAATCACGAGTGCGGAGCAATTTTTCTGTCCGAAGTCCAGACGTACAGACAACGGTCGCGATGCAGCGAATGAATTATAAGAAGAAGAATAATAAAGCCGTGGTATTAAATTTTTTCAAGTTAATTTAGGAAGAAATTAATATTTAGATAATCAACCAATTCATATCCAACTTATTTCAAAGTAAATTTAATAATTTAATTCCAATTTAATCAAATTTTGAGTAAGAAAATAATCTAACACAATTTTTTCGAATAATAATCCTTGATAATACTTTTTTATAATTTGCTTAAGTAGCAATATTTGTTTATTTTCAGTCAAATTAATAATAAATCTTAATGCTGTTTAGTTTAANAATCTAACACAATTTTTTCGAATAATAATCCTTGATAATACTTTTTTATAATTTGCTTAAGTAGCAATATTTTTTTATTTTCAGTCAAATTAATAATAAATCTTAATGCTGTTTAGTTTAATAATGATTACTTTAAATGCTAATCTTAAACAGATCGTGATTAGTTAAATTCTGAATGAATATCGTTATTATAAATTTGAAAAGCCTGNGTCCGCTAGAAAATCTCGTAGGTCGACTATAGAGTCACCTACCTGTGTTCCCGTCTGGCTCCATTTGGGAAATTGAGTCGATACTATTATGGTCACCACCGATCATACCACCAGGACCACAGGTCGCCGACCGATTAAGTCAAGACTGGGTCTGAGAAGTTTACCCATTATTCTTGCAGTCATAGAAAGAATGACAAGATGATTACTAGACACTGTAGCCGGTCTACACCACGGGCAGCATACCTTCCCTCGACATACCGATGTCTCTACTAAGACGCCCCGCCCTGAGGCATCATCGTCAAAGAAGAAGAAGGTATGGGTACCCAAGGTTACTGCACCGATACAGTTCAGTGAGCCTGCAAGAGAGGAAGCAAAATTAGTGCCTGAAATATCTGACATCATCGCGACAATAGCCAGCGAGATGGAGGAACAAGTTGGGGATTTCCATCAGGGTCCTCCAGATCTTAAAGCAATCAAGGAATCGATAATTGAAGAAAAAGTTGAGAAACTCAGGATTGATATTTCTGAGTTGGCTCGAGAACACGGAGTTTCCGTCGATAGTGATAATGAGGATTTTGATTACAATGATTACTTGAAGGATGTGATCGAAACCAGAGCTACCACATCTGCGCGTGAGGCTCAACCTCACACTGAAGAGAACGTTGATCGAAACCAGAGCTACCACATCTGCGTGCGAGGCTCAACCTCACACTGAAGAGAACGCCATAGATGAGCTGCGTAAGGCTATCCTCCTCAGGGATGAACAAGTTAGTCTACTGGAGAAAAGAATAGAAGAAATGACTACAGCTATGACCGCCATGGCCACCATTTAGGGGCAATCACAAGCACCACGATTGGCTTCTCCAGAGATTAATCAGCCAGAAATCATACACATCACAGATGAAAGAAGGGAGGCTACTTCGACAAACAATGAAGAACAACAAAAGAAGGATTCTCCATCAAGTGCCATGCCAGAAAAAGAGTTCAAGCAAATGGTTGAACAAGTATGGGATGCTTTAGCCCAGTCCAAGGGTGGTACATCAATTTTAAAGGGTAGGACTTATCCGAAGGAGTTTGATGCCGTGCCTTTCCTCAAGGGTTTTGTAACCCCAAACTTCAAGATATTTGATGGGACAGGAAATCCCAGACAGCACATAACACATTTTCGAGCCAATTGTGGAAACACAAGGAATAGCGAAGCTTTACTCTATCAACAGTTTGTTAGCAGCTTGTCATGGATTGCTTTCAACTGGTACACCGACCTTCCTAATGGGTCAGTTAAAATATTTTCTGAGTTGGAATAGTTATTTGTGAAAATATTTATTGGGGCGCAGCATCATGTGTCTATTGGAGAACTCATGATGGAGAAGCAGAAGCCTAGTGAAACCTTGACGGACTATATTTTGAGGAGGAGAAACCTTAGCATGAAATGTGAACCTCAGCTACAGAAACATCAAGAAATTGAATATCTACTCAAAAGCATTCATGGACCAGTAGCATTCATGCTTAAGGGACTCACCATCAAATCCTTCGAGAAGCTACTCAGTAAAGCCAGCAGTCTTCAAGAAGAAATGAAGCACATGGAGCCACATGAAAAGGCTAAGGTGACCAGAGTATTTGAAAAGAAATCAGGGGTAGTCGGAACTATCAACAAAGGAAAGCAGCCGATAAAGATATATGCAGAAGATCTTCGCCAGCCTTCATCATAGTACCCTCAGAAACAGAGCAGTCAATCCAACTAACCGCCGTCTTAGGAGGGATCACCTCGAACAGCGGGTAAAAGAATATCCCTATTAGAGCGACAGAAAGTCGTTTACTCCTTCAAAGATGAAGTTGTACCTAAAATATTCAAAAGCTTGACGAAGAACCTTGTTTACTCCTTCAAAGATGAAGCTGTACCTAAAATATTCAAAAGCTTGATGAAGAAATCAAGAATTCAAACTGCCTGATCCAAAGAAACCCGAAGAGGTGGATAAGAAGAATGAACCAAATTATTGTCTGTACCACCGGTTGCTTGGGCACACTATAGACAAGTGTTTTGTCTTTAAAGACTTGCTCGAGAAGAACCTCAAGGAAGAGAATATAACAATCCTGAAGGAGTATTTGAGAGAACCTGAAAAAGGTTTCAACTGAGTCAATCTCCCCAATTGATCCATATGTCGGAACAGACGGATGGAGTATAGCTTGGGATGAACTCAAGAGGTTCCTCAATCAAATTCAGGATTCATCAAAACAAGAATCTACAAATATCGAAGAAGGATGGAATAAGGTATGGAGCAGATCATCCAAGAAGATACTGAGCAAGCTATAGTCTGCATCAAAACAAGCCTCCATTCATAGTCTGCAGCATACCGAGCCCGAGATGATTTCACAAGAAAATCCGTCATCATCTAGGACAAAGAACAAGGAAAATAAAAGCTTCACTGCCAGGACCAATAGCTCGGGGGGTAGGATAGGGGCTGCCTCTACTAGATTGGTTGTCGCGGATTTGGGGAAGAAAGTCCTCGAACCCTTGGCTTTGTATGATTGTTTTGTCCCTCCGGGGTCTTATGAATATAATGGTTGTGATTTCGGCTACATTTTGACTATTTTTTTGTCCCTCCGGGGTCTTATGAATATAATGGTTGTGATTTCGGCTACGTTTTGACTATTTCAGGTAATAATGTGACTAATTACAACCAAGCTACTTGCGATCTCGATCCTCAAATTGTACTTGAGTCCGATGAACTTATTGTCAAGTCTAAAAAAGACATGAACGATATCGCTTACGACAGCACCGATAACGAAGAGCCAACTCTCGAGCGTCATGGTGCACCCCTTGCCATCAACTTAGATCTCACCAACAAAGAGGAAAATACACCAGAAGATTCAACAATGATATCTCAAGAAGAAGAAGTCACAGAAGTCAACTTAAGAAGCGGGAAAGTGTTACCACCAAGAACAGCTCCAACAGACAAAGGAAAACAGATAATGACTCGAGAAGAGATACCCCCACCTCCGCCAGTGGAAGAACCACATAATCAAGATAAAATTGGAAGATCATACAAAGTAGGTTACAACGTGCTAGCTCATCTTAGGAACTTGCCTGCCCGACTAAGCATCTACCACGCTCTGATCCTGTCAAAGGAGATGAGAGAATCTATTGCTACAGCTTTGCTAGATCCAGAAATTTGCTTAGCTCAGTTGGCTAGCACATCCTCAGATGAAGTTTTCTTGTTGAGAGAACAATCAGGGGTAACCTTTACAGACGAAGACTTGCTGCTCGGTACCGCCGACCACAACCGTTCGCTCTACATCTCTGTCAACATCGGCAGATTTGTGTTATCCAGAGTTTTAGTGAATCCTGGAGCATCTCTTAACTTAATGAGTCTACGGACGTTAGCATATTTGGACTTTAATGTTCAGGAGCTCATCCCCGATAAGATGATGTTAAAAGGATTCAACAAAAGGGAGAAAGAGCCCTTAGATCAATTTCATTACTTATGAAGGTTGGAGAATATGTAACAACTGTTAAATTTCATATGATCGATGCCGAGACTTCTTTAAAGGGCTATTGGGTCGACCATGGATTCATGAGCACAATATGGTTCCATCATCCCTACACGAGTGTATCTACTTATGAAGGTCAGAGAACTCGTAACAACCGTTAAATTTCATATCATCGACGCCGAGACCTCTTTAACGCTCTATTAGGGTCGACCATGGATTCATGAGCACAATATGGTTCCATCATCCCTACACCAGTGCATCAAATACCGCAAAGATGGTCAAGAGAATTGCATCAAGGGAGAATCATCTCTACATCGTGCATTAAATACCGGAAAGATGGTCAAGAAAATTGCATCAAGGGAGACCTACAACCATTTTTAGTGCATGAAGTTGGTATCCACGAAGACGTTTCCTACAACGCCCCTCCAAAGAAAACTGTCTTCTCGCATGAAATTTTGACATACAAAGATAAATATTCAGAGGGATCACAAAAAGAAGGCCATACAACTCTGTTTCCACAACCTTCTACCACTCCCTCACAACGAGTTGGTGGAGGTTCTTCTAGTTCAAGCACCCGAGGTCGAGGCCGGGGATGTGGACGAGGAAAGATCAATTTAATTATTGAACAAAATATGCCAACTATCAACATTAGTGATGAAGACAGTTCTGAAGATGAAGTAATAATGAAAAAACAGAAGAAACCTCAGTATAAGATATCCCTAGAAGATACAGAGAGGAATGAATATGAAACATGTATCATCGGATAAACCACTAAGTGGATATTATGACCCTCACTCCAATTCTCCCTCAAAAGGTAGAGAGTTTAGAGGTCAAGGAAGTCCGTAGTGTTGGTTCAAAGCCGATCAAATTTTACCGCGCTTCTACCTCTACTGAGTTTGAAAAACATGTAAATTGGGATGTTGATTCTAATGAATTAATGGAATTGCCTTTTAGTTAATTCTCGCCTTGTGTTCAAAACTTAATTCAACAGGAACATTTACCGAAACAAATGCTAAAAGATAAATTTCAACTCTTTGAAAAATTGTGGAATACTAAAAGACGAGCTCCCAATTCAAAAGGAGGTCTCGGATTTGGTACAGTTGGACCAGTCGATGACTCTGAATTTTGCATGGTTGTTATTAGTGAGTTAGAAGAGGATTGTCTTGATGTACAGAATGAATCTACTGATCAACCAATAGAAGATGCTCCGCCAGAATTTAAGGAAGAAATTAAATCCACTATCGATGAATTGAAAGAGCTTAACCTCGGGACTGAAGAACGACCCCGGCCTACATTTATAAGTTCTTTACTTGATGATAAAGAGTCTGCATAACTAGTTAAATTACTAGAAGAGTTCAAAGATTGCTTCACATGGAGCTACGACAAAATGCCAGGGCTGTCAGCAGAGGTTGTAGTCCATAAAATTAGGGTGGACAAGAATGTAACCCCAATAAAACAAGCTCCCAGGAGAATGCGCCTCGAGATAGAACAACAAGACATCGCCGAAGTAAAGAAATTGATAGACGCCAACTTCGTTACAGAAGAGCAATACCCCATGTGGTTAGCTAATATTGTACCGGTTAAAAAGAAAAATGGACAAATCCGCATTTGTGTTGACTTCAGAGATTTGAATAAGGCTTGTCCAAAAGACGAGTTTCCACTACCTATACCAGAAATGATGGTGGACATCACTTCAACACATGAGAATTTCTCCTTCATGGACGGATCGTCGGGGTATAACCAAATCAAGATAGCTCCGGAGGATGCAGCGCTTACAGCTTTCAGAACATCAATTGGAATTTTCTGCTACACAGTGATGTCATTCGGCTTAAAGAATGTCGGAGCAACATATAAGCGTGCAATGACGAAGATTTTTTACGACCTCATTCACAATCAAGTAGAATGTTATGTGGATGATTTGGTCATCAAAAGTAAGCAAAAAATAGACCATTTGTACAATTTGAGGATTGTGTTTGAACGGTTACAATGATATTACCTAAAAATGAATCCCTTAAAGTGCACTTTCGGCGTCACCTTCTGGAAATTTCTAGGATTCGTTGTCCGTCATCGAGGAATCGAGATCAACCCGGATAAGATTAAAGCTATCTTAGAAATGCCTCCCCCTAAAATCTTGAGGCAGCTACGTTCCTTCCAGGGGAAGTTGGCATATCGGCCTCCTCCTAAAACCTTGAAACAGCTACGTTCCTTCCACGGGATGTTGGCATATCTGAGACTTCAGGTAGGTGTCAGCCTTTCTCGGCATTAATTAAAAAGGACACCAAATTTATTTGGGAAGAAAAATGCCAGCGGGCCTTCGAGGACGTTAAACAATATTTAATGACACCTCCTGTTTTGACAGCCCCTATCCCAGAAAAACTGTTGATACTTTATACCGCGACTTTGGATGACTCTCTTGGATCCCTCTTAGCCCAAGTCAATGAGGAGGGAAAAGAAAATGCTCTCTACTACTTGAGTCTTCGTCTAATACCGACGGAGGTAAGGTACCCACCTATTGAGAAGCATTGTCTGCAATAAATTTTTGCCTCTTAAAATCTTAGACATTACATGCTTTCTCATAAGATCGCCCTAATTTTGAAAGTTAATCCATTGCAAAATTTGATGACCCGACCAACACTCTTCGGACGTTTAGCAAGATGGTCAATGTTCTTATTGCAATTTGATATAACTTTTATGCCCCTCTGTGCTATCAAGGGATAAATTTTAGCAGATTTTCTCACTGTACACCCACTGTCAGCTGGGTCCTCTCTCAATGATGAGTTACCAGACGAGCAGATACTACAAATGGAATTTTCCAATGCGCAACGCTCGGAAATGTACTTCGATGGTGTCTCATCAGTTAGGAAAGACAAGGGATCAAACACAGTTATACCAGGCAAGGTAGGAATTTGTTTGATCTTTATCACTTTGGATAAGGGTATGTTGAGGTTTTTGTAACACCTGACGGAGCCATGTACCAACAATGAAGCAAAATATGAAGCCTTAATCACCGGATTGGAGTTGGCGATTTCAATGGATATAACGAACATTACCATTTATGGTGACTCTCAACTTGTCATCCATCAAGTCGCAGGACAATACATAATTCTAAAACCAAGATTAGCAGAATATCATCTGTACGCGATGAAGCTCCTGGAGCAAATTCCTGAGGTGACATTCTACCGGATTCCTCGGGGAGATAATGCTCATGCCATCGCTTTACTAAAACTTGCTAAGGAAATGGCGTGTTCCCCGGAGGATTCCATTGAAGTCACGGTGCAAGGAAGACGAGTCTTGTCTCGAAGCGACTTTAAAACTCTACACAAACATGGAAAAGAAGAAACCGTGAATACAGTTGCGGACATCAACAAAGATTGGCGCAAGCCATTAATAGAATATTTGCATACTAGAAAGCTACCAGATGACAAGTCTTGCAGACATCAACAAAGATTGGCGCAAGCCATTAATAGAATATTTGCATACTAGGAAGCTGCTAGAGGACAAGTTTAAGGCGCATCAACATCACAAAAAAGAGCCACGTTCTACAGCCTCTGGTGGGAAATGTTCTCTACAGAAGATCATTCGACCAAATGTGGCTACAGTGTTTGAGCAGGTGGGAAATGTTCTCTACAGAAGATCGTTCAACCAAATGTGGCTACGGTGTTTGAGCAGAGCCAAGGCACAAAATATTGTCAACGAAGTACATGTCGGATTATGTGGCGCTCACCAGTCGGGACCAAAAATAAAATGAAGATCAAAATACTCGGATATTGTTGGCCAACAATGATGTCCGATTGCATGGATACAACCAGAAGATGTCACCAATGCCAGGTGCATGGGGTGGTCTTACACCAGCCTCCAAATGTGCTGCACCCAACTGTTGCCTCATGGACATTCGAGTGTTGGGGCACAGACTTAATAGGTCTGATAGACCCTCCATCTTCTAAAGGGCACAAGTTCATACTTGCCGCTACAGATTACTTCTTTAAATGGGCAGAGGCAGTACCATTACGTGAGGTTACGACACAACACATTCTTCAATTTTTCAAAAGCCAAATCGTCTACCATTTTGAAGTACCGCGAAGAATAATCTCTGACAATGGGACAGCTTTTAAAAGCACAAAGATTAACAATTTCGTCAGAAATATGGGATAGATTGGAGATGCTCTACAATTTATTATCCCAGAGAAAATGGTCTGGCTGAAGCTTTTAATAAGACACTGGTATAGAGTTTGAAGAAAACACTAGATGAAAATAAAAGGGATTGGCATAACAAGCTGTTAGAAGCTCTGTGGGCCTACCAGACGACTTTCAAAACTCCCACTCAGTGTACACCTTATATGCTCGTGTACGGGACCGAGGTCGTGTTATCGCTAGAAATCCAGACACCATCTCTCAGAGTCTCCATTGACAGCCAAATTACCACAAAAGAAGGCGCAAAACTCAGGCTTGAAGAACTGGAGTGTCTCGAGGGAAAACGATTGGAAGCAAAACAACATTTATAGCTCTACCAAGAAAAGATGGTACAAGCCCATGAGAAATTGGTCCGCCCAAGGACATTCAAAATTGGTGACCTCGTACGTGCTCAAAAGACCTATTCTTGCTCACCGCAACATAGGTGGCAAATTCGAGCCAACTTGGGAAGGACCATTTGTCATTGAGAAGGTTTATTCATGAGGAGCCTACCAGTTAGTGGACTTCCAGGTGAAAGACCCATGTTACCGATAAATGGACGATACCTGAAAACCTATTACGCAGCCTGATGTCGCCTGCCTCTGCTTGCCCTTGCTTGCTTTGAAACTTTGAAACCTTGATTGTTTTAGGGTTATCTATATGGACATATGTCTATGACCGGGTCAAAATTTTGTAATTAACCTCATATATAATGAAAATTTTCATAAAATTTTTTAACTTCACGCATTCTCTTTTCTCTACTTGGATTTAAAAAATTCCATTAAATTAAAACAAAACTCACACATAAAATGAGTAATCCTTTTCAGCAAAACAAACTAAGATTTACTTTAATGGATACTCTGTTTTGTTCCTGTTCATGCCAAACTTTGGCCCACTGACGTTTCTTTCAATCATCTGCAGAAAAAAATGTCAGGACAGAGGCTGATCTTTGCCTTCCAGGACGGCTAGAACCTTGCACTGAATGAAGAGATGTCGCCACAAGGAGGTATCATAGATTTCGAGATGAATTTCAACCAGATTGATATGGACTACGACGACCCTCTAATGGGCGTAGTCAGCAATGCAGAAAATAATGGACTACCTTCACTGTTGAGGGTGACCACTCAAGACGATGTGTCACGTAAGGGTAAAAACGTGATAGCAGAACAAAATACGATGGAGGGGCCCAGCCGACTGCCCTCCATGATAGCTACTCCAGCAAGGGGCTTAATAGCTGTCCACAGTGAATAACTACCAAATACTCCACTCCGCAGAACACAATGAAGAAATTCAAGCCGAAAGAAACAGAGAGCCTTTCTGCGACAGGAGCGCAAGCGCCAAAGAAATGTAAGCGGTTTTCTCACCCTCATCCCTGAGGGACATATTTACGATCCAGAGCTGAGAGAAACTTCTACCAGCCTGCCTACTACAGATGAAGAATCACGATTTCTGACAGGATCAGATGTACACCCGGTACCAGAAATCTTGTATAGAGGTTGCCCAACATGCAACGTCGAGATACCAGCCAGAGCACCAGTCGTGGGTGCATTTGTAGAATGCCCGGACTGCAACGTTTTACATCTACAGTGTTTCAATACCTTAGAAGAATACACTGTAAGAACTAACGAGTCTCAGACTCCATATTCCATGGCAATTGAGCCATATGTCCCACTAGGGACAGATCAACACGCACCGCGGAGCCCAGGATTATACATCCCGCTTGAGGCTGAATCTCATATTCCAGATCGGCCAGCAATGGTTTGGTTTCCCGCCGAGGTCCGGAGGAAGGAACGTCCTAGACTGCTGCCAGCTCCCGGTATGGTGGAATATAACAAAATAAGCAAGGTAAATAAAAGAGAATTTGAGTTCTATGAAAATTTTCAAGGAAAGTTTATCAACATATTGGAAGGCCTGAAGCTGTATACCAGGGTTTTCTCTGAAACTGATGAAAGAAGCATCCTTGACTGCATCTTTGATTTGAGAGATAGAGGTTGAGCGGGCCTTCTCATGGAAAGAACATACTCCGAGCCGAAGATATGGATGCGGGGAAAGGGAAGAATCACCATCCAGTGCGGATGTTGCTACAATTTTACAAACGATAGACAAGGGAATCTGCTTGGGATCCTCAGATACGACCAGGTGATCTGTTATCCCCGATGATAAAGTGGATGATAAAGGGAATGGTCAAGTGGAATATCCTACCCACCACTTGCATTCCTAACAGTTGCATCATCAATATTTATGAAGAAGGTGACTGCTTTCCCCCGCACATTGACCATCTTGACTTTGTGAGGCCTTTTTGCATGGTCTCATTCAAGAGTAAGGACAATATTCTGTTTGGAAAAGAAATTAATGTAATCAACCCTGGTGAATTCAGAGGAGCCGTGGAAATTCCTCTCTCAGTTGGTTCAGTACTTGTTTTCAAGGGCAACGGTGCAGACGTGGCCAAGCACTGCATACCAGGAGTACGACACCGTAGGGTGTCCGTGACCTTTCGCAGGATGGATGACAGTAAGATACCATAAGGATACTAGCAAGACCCCAAGTTGAAGGAACTGTTTCCTTACGAGCTATGAGAAGGTTGTACCTCTGAATACATGCGAAGGGAACTCTTATCCTGGAGCATGACTCAGAAGGTCTGCTTCATCAAGAGCTCGATATACCAAGCGCAGAGGACTCACTTGCTTTATTTTAACAAGCATGACATGTATCTGATGTAATCAGTCTATTATGTACTCATATCTTGAGAAAACTATCAATGCATTTCAGCATGTATTACATGATGTACTCTCTTTGAGGCATTAGCCTATATTTGATATGTAGTATCTTTATTGAAGCAAATGCATTTCCATGTATTACATGATGTACTCTCTTTGAGGCATTAGCCTATATTTGATCTGTAGTATCTTTACTGAAGGAGATTAATGGAAATTTCTCTCAGGTTGTGCCTTTTTGTCAATTGCCTTTTTTTACAAGGGATGAAAGCCACAAATCATTCAATGGTTCAGAGTTCCAATGAACAAAGAACGAAATGATAAATTTTCAACAATAAATAAAACAGAAATAAAAGATAATTGTAATAAATAAATAATAAAACAAATTTCTTTTGAAAATCAACCAATTGAAATNTGTAATAAATAAATAACAAAACAAATTTCTTTTGAAAATCAACCAATTGAAATTAAAACTTTAAAAATAAATTTTGAAAAATTAAATTGTCATAAAAAAATAAGAAAATAAAACAAACCTGTTGAGTGGATACTTCCGTTTTCGGAATTTCCTACTCTTTGTGCGTGCAGCACAACCGTCGTTATCTACACTAACTCTCTACACATCCCTGCGAAATTTCACATTCTGCACAAAATCTCACAAAGTTTCACAATTTTTTTGTCAGCAACGTCAATTTTCATAAATTCTACTAGTTACTCACGAATTCAAAACGCGATATTCTAGAGTTTAAGGATTCACATCCGATTCCGCGTTGCTTTAGGAGCCCATCGTATTGCAATCTTTCAAATCAAATTCTAGAGGTTGAGGATTCACATCCGATTCCGCACTGCATTAGGAGCCCATCCTATTGCAATCTTTCAAATCAAATTCTAGAGGTTGAGGATTCACATCTGATTCCGTGTTGCTTTAGGAACCCCTCCTATCTCAATCTTTTGAATCAAATTCAACGATATTCTGGAGGTTGAGGAAATAAGCCCTTCAATTAATTCAAGACATCCTATTCTCACTTTTGAATCAACCCTACATTGCTGATTGATTACATTCTAGGTTGGTCCTTACATTCCGACATCCTCTTTAGAGAATTGACCCACATTTCAATTCTCACTTTTGAATCAGTTCTACATTGCTGATTCATTACATTCGAGGTCGATCCTTACATTCTGACACCCTCTTTTGAGAATTGACCCACATTTCAATTCTCACTTTTAAATCAGTTCTAAATTGCTCATTCATTACGTTTGAGGTCGGTCATTTCCAAATCAGTCCTACATTTCTGATTCATTACATTTGAGGTCGGTCCTTACATTTCGACGCTCTATTTTGAGAATTGACCTACATTTCAATTCTCATTTCTGAATCAGTCCTACATTTCTGATTCTTTACGTTTGAGGTCGGTTCATACATTCCGACACTTTCTTTTGAGAATTGACCAACATTTCAATTCTCATTTTCGAATCAGTCCTACATTTCTGATTCTCTACGTTTGAGGCCGGTCCTTACATTCCGACACTTTCTTTTAAGAATTAACCTACATTTCAATTCTCAGTTCCGAATCAGTCCTATATTTCTGATTCTCTACATTTGAGGTCGGTCCTTACTTTCCGACACCTTCTTTGGAGAATTGACTTACATTTCAATTCTCATTTCTGAATCAGTCCTACATTTCTGATTCCTTAAATTTGAGGTCGAACCTTACATTCCGACACTTTCTTTTGAGAATTGACTTACATTTCAATTCTCATTTCTGAATCAGTCCTACATTTCTGATTCTCTATGTTTGAGGTCGAACCTTACATTCCGACACTTTCTTTTGAAAATTGACCTACATTTCAATTCTCATTTCTGAATCAGTCCCACATTTCTGATTCTTTACATTTGAGGTCGTACCTTACATTCTGACACATTCTTTTGAGAATTGACTTACATTTCAATTTACATTTCTGAATCAGTCCTACATTTCTGATTCTCTACGTTTGAGGCCGAACCTTACATTCCGACACTTTCTTTTGAGAATTGACTTACTTTTTAATTCTCATTTCTGAATCAGTTCTACATTTCTAATTCATTACATTCGAGGTCGGTCCTTACATTCCGACACCTTCTTTGGAGAATTGACCTACATTTCAATTCTCATTTCCTAATCAATCCTACATTTTTCATTCATTATATTCAGGGTAGGTCCTTACACTCTGACTCTCTCCCTCTCTCCATATTTTGAGTCGATATTTGAATCTCAATTCCTACCTCGGGGTCAACACTTACATTTTGACTCCCATCCTTTGGAAATCTTTGAAATTTTATAACTCAAAATTCACTCTCCAATCCCCAACGAGAGTCTCTACTCCTTGATTTCAATCAGGCGATCACCTGCTAATTCCCTAGGAGAAATAAATCACGCACACAACTCTACACATACTTCTGGGTCTGCTGACTTAGGAGTTTGTATTGGTTTTTATTGATTTCATCGGTCAACGCCAATACGCGCGGTGTGCTTGCCCAGCACTCCACACCTATTGGGGGTCCATTTGTTGACCTCATTTTTTGTTAAGGTTTAGTTTTTCCTCTTTAGTAGCCTAGGGTCTAGCCATAAGAATTTTCCTGTTGACTATTCCTAGATAAATAGACATGGAACCCTCACCATTAGAAATTCTACCCTCTTCTCCACTCAACTTAAAGTTCCACATGTTGCTCTCAACCTTTAAATACTTAGTAGGTGAGGTCACTGTGAGGGAAACTCAAGATGAGTCACCCTTCAGATTGCTGGACCTTAGGGTTGACCTTAGGTGTTGGTCTGGAGCTA
>JXCR01047798.1:7366-85450 GCA_002079205.1 Phalaenopsis hybrid cultivar | reverse complement strand
GGGTTATTACATCAGGATCAACACAAGTATGATTATACTAAGGTTTTATGGGCTCTAACATAAGCCATCTCGCATGTATAGACTCACATTTAATAGTCTGTTATATTTTTATCATGCAATTAGCAAAAAAACCAATATGTGAGGCTAACACTTTTAAAACCCCTTTGGGTGACAAATATTAGAGATCTTTAGGGCGATGCTGGTTTTGGTGACCCTATCAAAATCATACGGTGGCATTTATCTTAACAATGCAATGCACTTAGATGTTGTGACTAGGACACTTTTTGTTAGATGTTGTGCTAAGCCAAGACTAGGATGCTTAGGTATTCTTTTTGATGTCCTCCCTATTATTCTTTGTTATCTTGTGCCCTAGCCAGGCATCCTTTGATTGTTATTTTGTGTGTTTACTGGAATTTGAGACTTGCGCACTACCATACATAGAGACGGTCTTCTTGCAGGGAGATATGCCTAAAATGAATGAAAGGGAGGAGCAAGTAATGGTTTAAATGCTAAAACATTTTTCATGTGCTAATGCTCCCCTCCCTCCAATTACGACTCATTATACATTGCATGAATATAATCGATGCTAATATTTTCTATAGGTTGAGTCTTTTTTTAGACTTTCTCATGTATTATTTAAATTTCTTAGGGAATATATATCAGAAATTAGGTACGAGTGCAGTTTCGAGGCGCTAGACACACCAAACCATGTGACGCGAACTAGGTGTAGCTGCTTGTGTCTTGTACCTTAATTTTGAATTTCTATTCATGTATAGAATTAGGACTAGACGTGTGTATGTGAAGTTCGGTAGCTTTTTCTGCCTTTTGGGATATGTTGTCGACCCAACAACATTCGGCCAGTTATTATTTCATTTAGCTTGATTTATAGTTGCACAACATGTTTGATATTTCATCTTTCTTGGCTTGTGATTTGTCTTGGCTCAAACAAAAAAAAAACAATCTAGGCTCATTAAGAATCTAAAATTAATCTTCCAAAAATCTTAATAATAAAAAAATTAAAATTAATAAAAAATTTAGAATTACAATATCCCAACTTTAAAATGACTAATTTACTTTGTGCTTTATTTTCTTGCATGGCCTTTGGTTGGATTTAAAATGTGCTACATAGCATGAAAATCACCCAAATCATCTAAAATAAGGCCTCCATATTTAAATTTAATTGTAAATAACTGCAACATTTTGAATGTCCCATGGAGGAGCCTTTGTGTTACTTTAATCGACTAAGCAAAGCATAAAATTTCTACTGATGAGGTTGTCTAGCACGAATAGGGTGTTAAAGGCATCCCAAATCCAAATGAGAAATAAGTCCTCCGTGGGATTGTTTTTCAGCTTTGTAGTTGGACTGCTCTTCTCTTTCGTTTGTAGTGGCTTCTTCTTCAATTAATTGATGAGTATAAATCTCAACTTTACTTATTCCACCTCTTAGAGATTCATAAAAAATTAGATGTTTCTTTCCTCTGACTTTAGGGGTACCGGGACATCCTTGGATGATGCAATTCATGGAGTGTAGACAAGGATCGCTGGTCAGTTTAGGCCGACTACCTTCACGATCAGGTAGACTTAACATTTCCATTGCTTGAGATGAAAGATCCATAGTACCTTGACCTAACAACCTCTACCTGCTTAAGATTTCCACCCCTTCTTGTTGATAACTCTTTTAAGCCCTATCATTACTTTGAAACAATAATTGATGTCATCTTGTGGGCCTTCCATGCCTAGGTGTCATCACACATAGTGGATAAAGTGGTCCCCACTTTGCCCTATAGCCTGGTACAGACATCCAAAGCATTGAGATTCTCTCGCTAGAGATTATAAAAATCCTTTGGTTTTCTAAATAACTAGATATGACAAATATTGTAAGAGGGGCCCTTTTTATTGAGAACATTCTTGGACATCCCCCCAAATGTAATTAACCAAAGGAATAGGTTCCTTTGGGATCTACTCTTGACCTAAAAAAAGCACAAAAAACTTGATTATCTGGTTTTGGGTTGCTTTCATAATGTTTTCTTTGTGGATATGTTTCCAAAACATTTTTTATCCGATCTCATTTCAGATGTGCACTTTTAAGCTATTGCGCATGGGTTACCTTATGAAAGTCCTCCACATTCTTTTCTTAATTGTTTGCCTATTTTTATCTTACTTTCTTTCCTTCCAATTCCTCTCTTATTTGAATCTTCTTTATGATTCAAAAGAAGGATTTATTTGGAAAGAGGATTATACAATGATGATACGACAAGCTGGCGACTCAAAAAGTTACAAAAAAAGAAAGAAAACATTACCCAACTTGCATAAGCTTGAAAAATATAAGCACCAAACTTGCATATACATGAAGTATGTATCCAAGCATGAACAAATTTTGCCTAAGGTATGTATTTAAACTTGTCATATTTTCATGGGGTATGAGAACACAAACAAATAAAATTTTGCATATGACATAGGAACATAAACCAGTGGGATTTTATATGTGGCATAGGAGCATTAGCATGTAAGATTTGGCATTTAATATATAAACATAAACATATAAAATTTTGCATATGTAATAGGAACATAAATGTGCAAGAATTTGCATGTGACATTTAAAGCTACCACAAGGGTTTTTTATGAAAGATTATCACATATCCACATCAATGCATATGGAATAACACATAAACTCATAGATTTGCATGGAGCAGCATATAGCACATAAATTTTCATGGAGCAAACATATAGATATAAATTTTTATGAAACTAACATATAACATATGAATTTGCATGAAACTATCCTATAACATATGAATTTGCATGAAATTAACATATAGCACATGAATTTGCATGGAACTAACTTATAGGACAAGAATTGTCATATCACTTAACTACGTGCCGCATAAGGTCATTTGCCTTAACATATGCACAGAAGCACATTATTTGAACATATTCAATTAGAAAAACAAAAGATAATACATACATTCAAGCATATTCACTTCAGCATACACATTTTCCTTCTATCCTCTTTTTGTTATTTTTAGGTAGGATAAGAGGGGAAAAAGAAAGGGTGGGTTTGGTTTGATGTTTAGGGTTTTAGGTAAGGCTAGGTAGGGCTAGTGACGGCATGGGTAAGTCTAGGTTTAACCTGAATAGAGCTCGGGTAGGGCTATGTTTGATTGGTTAGGCTTGGTTATGTTAGGGCCATGTAGGGTTAAGTTAAGTTAGGCTAGGTTTATGTAGAGTTTGACATGGTTATGCAAGTTTTATTTTGTTTAGACTAGGTTAGGCTAACAATAAGCCTATGTTTGGTTAGGCGAGCACTCGATTAGGCTATGTTTGGTTAGGTGAGCGCTCGATTAGGCTAAGTTTGGTTAGGTGAGTGCTCATTTGGACTAGGTTTGGCTTAATTATGGTGAGGTTGAGTTGTTGGGTTAGGGAATGTGTGAGTTGGTGTAGTTTAAGATTAGACTTAGAATTGACTTTGGATTTGGTTTTTGGGTTGGCTAAAATTGAAGGTATGACTTAGGTTTGGGTTTGATTTTCGGTTGGGTCGTATTGAAGGTAAAGTTTAAGTTTAGGCTTGCTTTTTATTTTTGAGAGTTTAAGGAATTTTGGGTATGATATGGGTGAGAAAGTGTGAAGAATTACAAATAGGATATGCGAGGGAAATGGGTGTGAGTTGATGGTGAGCTTTCTGGTAGGTTGAAGTGTGAGTTGTGTGAGTGTGGGTGTGGTAAACTTTTTGGCAAGAGAGGAAGTAAGGAAGGGTGAATGTTTGGTGAGGATATTTTAAGTATAATTGAAGTGGGCGGATATGTGTGTGAGGGCGTTGAATTTAGGGTAGGGTTTAAGTGACAGTTATGTGAGGTTTGTGTATGTTTTCAGGTTGAGGAGGAGGGAAAGCTAGAGTGAGCTTGGGTTGGCTTTCAACCATGGGTGTGAAGGAAAGTGGGGTGGTCTTTGCTATGAGAGAAAAGGAAGAGGAAATAAGAGAGGACATTCTTGGACATCCCCCATATGTAATTAACCAAAGGAATAAGTTCCTTTGGGATCCACTCTTGACCTAAAACAAGCACAAAAAACTTGATTTTATTGTTTTAGGTTGCTTTCATAGTGTTTTCTTTGCGGATATGTTTCCAAAACATTTTTGATCTGATCTCATTTCAGATGTGCACTTTTAAGCTATTGCGCAAGAGTTATGTTATGAAATTTCTCCACATTCTTTTCTTAATCGTTTGCCTACTTTTATCTTACTTTCTTTCCATCCAATTCCTCTCTTATTTGAATCTTCTTTATGATTAAAAAGAAGGATTTATTTGGAAAGAGGATTATACAATGATGATACGACAAGCTGGCGACTCAAAAAGTTACAAAAAAAGAAAGAAAACATTACCCAACTCTCATCAGCTTGAAAAATATAAGCACCAAACTTGCATAAACATGAAGTATGTATCTAAGCATAAGAAACTTTTGCCTAGGGTATGTATTTAAACTTGTCACATTTTCATGGGGTATGAGAACATAAACATATAAAATTTTGCATAAGACATAGGAACATAAACCAGTGGGATTTTATATGTGGCACAGGAGCATTAGCATGTAAGATTTGGCATTTAATATATAAACATAAACATAAAAAATTTTGCATATGTCATAATAAACGTGCAAGAATTTGCATGTGACATTTAAAGCTACCACATGGGTTTTTTATGAAAGATTATCACATATCCACATCAATGCATATGGAATAACACATAAACTCATAGATTTGCATGGAGCAACATATAACCTATAAATTTTCATGGAACAAACATATATATATAATTTTTTATGAAACTAACATATAACATATGAATTTGCATGAAACTATCCTATAACATATGAATTTGCATGAAATTAACATATAGCACATGAATTTGCATGGAACTAACTTAAAGGACTTGAATTTTCATACCACTTAACTACGTGCCACATAAGATCATTTACCTTAACATATGCACAGAAGCACATTTTTTGAACATATTCAATTAGAAAAACAAAAGATAATACATACATTCAAGCATATTCACTTAAGCACACACATTTTTCTTCTATCCTCTTTCTGTTATTTTTAGGTAGGATAAGAGGGGAAAGAAAAACGTTGGGTTTGGTTTGATGTTTAGGGTTTTAGGTAAGGCTAGTGACGATACGAGTAAGTCTAGGTTTAAATTGAATAGAGCTCAGGTAGGGCTAAGTTTGATTGATTAGGCTTGGTTATGTTAGGGTCATGAAGGGTTAAGTTAAGTTAGTCTAGGTTTATGTAGAATTTGACATGGTTATGCTAGTTTTGTTTTGTTTAGACTAGGTTAGGCTAACAATAAGCCTACGTTTGGTTAGGCGAGTGTTTGATTAGGCTATGTTTGGTTAGGTGAGCGCTTGATTAGGCTAAGATTAGTTAGGTGAGTGCTCATTTGGACTAGGTTTGGCTTAATTATGGTGAGGTTGAGTTGTTGGATTAGGGAATGTGTGAGTTGGTGTAGTTTAAGATTAGACTTAGGATTGACTTTGGATTTGGTTTTTTGGTTGGGTAAAATTGAAGGTAAGACTTAGGTTTGGGTTTGATTTTCGGTTCGGTCGTATTGAAGGTAAAGTTTAAGTTTAGGCTTGCTTTTTGTTTTTGAGAGTGTATGGAATTTTGGGAATGTTATGGGCGAGAAAGTGTGAAGAATTACAAATAGGATATGTGAGGAAAATGGGTGTGAGTTGATGGTGAGCTTTCTGGTAGGGTGAAGTGTGAGTTGTGTGAGTGTAGGTGTGGTAAAATTTTGGGCAAGAGAGGAAGTAAGGAAGGGTGAATTTTTGGTGAGGAAATTTTGAGTATAATTGAAGTGGGGGGATATGTGTGTGAGGGCGTTCAATTTAGGGTACGGTTTAAGTGAGAGTTATGTGAGGTTTGTGTATCTTTTCAGGTTGAGGAGGAGGGAAAGCTAGAGTGAGCTTGGGTTGGCTTTCAACCATGGGTGTGAAGGAAAGTGGGGTGGTCTTTGCTATGAGATAAAAGGAAGAGGAAATAAGAGAGGACATTCTTGTACATCCCCCCAGATGTAATTAACCAAAGAAATAGGTTCCTTTGGGATCTACTCTTGACCTAAAACAAGCACAAAAAACTTGATTATCTGGTTTTGGGTTGCTTTCATATTGTTTTCTTTGCGGATATGTTTCCAAAACATTTTTTTATCCGATCTCATTTCAGATGTGCACTTTTAAGCTATTGCGCAAGGGTTATCTTATGAAAGTTCTCCACATTCTTTTCTTAATCATTTGCCTATTTTTATCTTACTTTCTTTCCTTCCAATTCGTCTCTTATTTGAATCTTCTTTATGATTCAAAAGAAGGATTTATTTAGAAAGAGGATTATACAATGATGATACGACAAGCTGGCGACTCAAAAAGTTACAGAAAAAGAATGAAAACATTACCCAACTTGCATCAGTTTGAAAAATATAAGCACCAAAGTTGCATATGCATGAAGTATGTATCCAAGCATGAGAAACTTTTGCCTAAGGTATGTATTTAAACTCGTCACATTTTCGTGGGGTATGAGAACATAAACATATAAAATTTTGCATATGACATAGGAACATAAACCAGTGGGATTTTATATGTGGCACAGGAGCATTAGAATGTAAGATTTGGCATTTAATATATAAACATAAACATATAAAATTTTGCATATGTCATAGGAACATAAACGTGCAAGAATTTGCATGTGACATTTAAAGCTACCACATGGGTTTTTTATGAAAGATTATCACATATCCACATCAATGCATATGGAATAACACATAAACTCATAGATTTGCATGGAGCAACATATAGCATATAAATTTTCATGGAACAAACATATAGATATAAATTTGCATGAAACTAACATATAACATATGAATTTGCATGAAACTATCCTATAACATATGAATTTGCATCAAAATAACATATAACACATGAATTTGCATGGAACTAACTTATAAGACATGAATTTTCATACCACTTAACTACGTGCCACATAAGATCATTTACCTTAACATATGCACAGAAGCACATTTTTTGAACATATTCAATTAGAAAAACAAAAGATAATACATACATTCAAGCATATTCACTTAAGCACACACATTTTCGTTCTATCCTCTTTTTGTTATTTTTAGGTAGGATAAGAGGGGAAAGAGAAAGGGTGGGTTTGGTTTGATGTTTAGGGTTTAAGGTAAGGCTAGGTAGGGCTAGTGACGACACGAGTAAGTCTAGGTTTAACTTGAATAGAGCTTGGGTAGGGCTAAGTTTGATTGGTTAGGCTTGGTTATGGTCATGTAGGGTTAAGTTAAGTTAGGCTAGGTTTATGTAGAGTTTGACATGGTTATGCTAGTTTTGTTTTGTTTAGACTAGGTTAGGCTAACATTAAGCCTATGTTTGGTAAGGAGAGTGTTTGATTAGGCTATGTTTATTTAGGTGAGCGCTCGATTAGGCTAAGTTTGGTTAGGTGAGTGCTCATTTGGACTAGGTTTGGCTTAATTATGGTGAGGTTGAGTTGTTGGGTAAGGGAATGTGTGAGTTGGTGTAGTTTAAGATTAGACTTACGATTGACTTTGGATTTGGTTTTTGGGTTGGTTAAAATTGAAGGTAAGACTTAGGTTTGTGTTTGATTTTTGGTTGGGTCGTATTGAAGGTAAAGTTTAAGTTTAGGCTTGCTTTTTGTTTTTCAGAGTGTAAGGAATTTTGGGTATGGTATGGGTGAGAAAGTGTGAAGAATTACAAATAGGATATGTGAGGGAAATGGGTGTGAGTTGATGGTGAGCTTTCTGGTAGGGTGAAGTGTGAGTTGTGTGAGTGTGGGTGTGGTAAACTTTTGGGCAAGAGAGGAAGTAAGGAAGGGTGAATGTTTGGTGAGAAAATTTTGAGTATAATTGAAGTGGGGGGATATGTGTGTGAGGGCGTTGAATTTACGGTAGGGTTTAAGTGAGAGTTATGTGAGGTTTGTGTATGTTTTCAGGTTGAGGAGGAGAGCTTGGGTTGGCTTTCAACCATGGGTGCGAAGGAAAGTGGGGTGGTCTTTGCTATGAGAGAAAAGGAAGAGGAATTAAGAGAGGATTCTTGGGCGAAATGAAGAAGAAAACAAACTAAAAGATAATTTACAAAAAATAAAAAATAAGTTTGAAATAAAAAGGATAGTGTGGTTTATAACTTCCTTGGTGAGATATTGGTTGTTGGCCTCAAATAAAGAAGAGTTTCATTTCTTGCCTTGGATGTTTTTGGTTTTGAAGGGAAAGGTTAATAAAAGGAAGGGAGGTAAATTTAAGTTTTGGAGGAGAATTTTAAAATATGAAATGGGTAGTTATGGTGGTTAGGGTGAAAAGCACAAGTGAACCTCATTTTTAAGGGAATGAAACAAGGAATCCAATTGTCCAATCTTTATTGAAAAATGAGGTTTTTAGCCTAAGAAATGTCAATTTGAAGTGGCTAGGTGGTTATAAGGTGGTCATGACAAAAAAAAAATTTTGACAAGCTCATTTGATAGAGAAAAATACAAGGAATTCAATGCCGCAATTAGTTTTGATTAAAGCAGTCCCCTTCTCATGATATTTCAAGTAAAACTGTTGGTTAAACCTTAGAGAGAAAATTGGTGGATTTTAAACTGAATATTTTGGTTAATTTTAATGAATAAAATTAAGTATTTTGAACTTATATTAACTTCAGTTAATGTTTGGTTCTGGTTTGATTTCAATTTGGGAAGAATTGTTGCAGTTATACTTTTATCATCAAATTTATCATTTAAATTATTCTTAGCAGACCAAAAAGTGGAGTCAAATTTAAGGACATAGGGGTTTATTTGAAAGATTTAAATGAAAAGGAAGCATTGACAAAGTCCATTTAAAAACAATTACTCGTTAAAAATTTTTTATGTAGGACCATTTTCATGCATGAAAATCCTGAGCGCAAAATTTTATGTGAAACGGTGTCTGGTGGGCCCCCAAAATGGTTTGCTTCCTCCTCATATTTGAATATGAACATTATGAAATCTAAATAATAAAATCTGATCATTAAAATAACTTGCTGTGAAAATGATAATTTTAGGTTGCCTATGCATGAAAATTTGAATGAAAAAGTTTTATCTAAATTTATCTCATAGAATCAACAAAATTATTAAGTGGTCATTATGTGTGACAATAAACATCATAAAACTTTCATAATGAAGTTTCAAGCCCTACACTAATATGGAGAGAGGACAACAATTTTGAAGAATTCGTTCGTTAAAACTAATATTTCAGGTCAATTTTAAGGTTTAATGAAACTTGGTTATACTTAGTTTTGTTTAAGTTTGGTTGATTTTACTTTGTTTTGTTAGATTTTAGTTTTATTAAATTAGGGTTTAGCTCAAGATTCATCTCAAATAAGACTCAACTAAATATAAGTAAGGGAAAGGGTTAACTGAAAAAATGAGGTTAATAATGTGCTATGAATGTGGTGTCGAAGTATTTTCTTAACCTTTTTGAATTTTTCTTTCAAATCTTCTCTTGTAAAAATCTCTGCAATACAATAACATCATTATTGATATTAAACTATAACATAAATTGATATTTTAAATAAAATTTTGTTATATTTAAACCAATTTTCTCACCTAATAATGTTACTCTGAAGGAAAGTTTGGAAGTGAACATATGTAGTGGTAGGGTCCTACCACCTAGGATGAAATCCTTAAAAAATAAAAAATTCAAAAAAATAAATAACTTCATTGTCTCTAATTAAAAAACTTGTGTTACTACAAGATGCTCCTGCATAGGATATGCTTGTAGGTAGCTTACCAAAAGTTGACTATGATGCTTTTACTCTTCAACAACAAATGCCAGATAAATTCAATATATATGATGTTCTTGTCATGTTTAAATAAAAGATATACAAGCATTGCACGACTTATTCATTTGCAACATTTAAGAAAAACGTATATTATATTTAATGAAGTTTCCACAATTTAATTCTTCAATATGAATGCACTGGACAACAAGTCATAATTTTTCACTAAATATTTTGTGTGCTATAAGGCTAAGTATCTTGTTTTAAAAAAAAAGGGTTTTATGAGCATTATTTATAAAAAGATATCGACTCACTTAGTAAGTTCCTAAATTCTTTTCGTTGAGCAAAATTGTGAATGTAAACAAAAAAAATTGTACATGAGTCTTCTAACACTTGATTTAACATGGATGAACATGAGAATGGATTTTTTCATAGGTCTTCCAAATAATTTGTGACTAAAATATTTGATTATGGTGGTGGCATACTTTTATTCTAAGATAGCATACTTTGTCCTTTGTCATTTGACATATGATGTGTCATATATTATTGATCTTTTATTGTGGAACATCATATATTTACAATAAATTCTTAATCCTTACCATTTAAACAAGTTGTTTTATTTTTGAGTCACTTGAGGGGAACCAATATTTAATTGATCTCAATAGCTTACCCTTAAAAAAAGTGTCAATCATTACCTTGGAACTAGACTTGATGTGTTCGAATGTTATGATACAACCAAGAGGGGTTGAATTATGTTATTATAGTTAAAATTTTCCTGTCAATTTTTCTAATGTAGCTTGATCGACCATAAAACATAATTTGATGTCATTTAACATAGGGTAGTTTACACAAAGTAAATCAGTTATAACACTTTTTCCACTCTTTTTTTATAAATAATTTAGGTATAAATGTGAGATTTATATGATGTAATCATAAGTTCAGGCTTAAAATTTTTACCTATTGTATTTAAACGTCGACCATCTAATGATCCAATTAGAAAAGTAGATATTTTATATTCGACTTATCGTATAAAAGACGGAGGTAGACCTAGGACGATTTGGGCATATTGTATAACAATGATCTTAATTTATTAGAATTAAATGAGAATATGACACTAAATAGGGCGCAATGGAGAAAAAGGATTCATTTAGCCGATCTCACTTAGTGGGATAAAGGTTTTTTTGTTGTTATCATTGTATTTAAAATAATATGAATATTACTCAAATAATATTATAATTATGTTTTCAAAATACCATTACATGTAATAAAATAAAATTAAAATTTCCAACTTTAATTTTTAAAACAAAGCCACAAGCAATCAATATTATAATGTTAAAAATACATAAAAACCAGTACAAATATGACAAAGGCAGGTAAAAACGAAAAGCAAAAGTAGGAAAACTTAGCTGTAGTGGTTTGACCACCCAATGGCCTACATCCAGTGTATAATTCATTTTCTCAACATTTGCACTATCTAATGTTTACATAAAAGAAGTGGACAAAGTCTCTTTTTATCTGTAATAGCCCACCATACCATACTATTCAACCTGAAGGCATGAAAACAACCATTCCTAGCAAAACACACTCACGGGGCGGCTTCGAGGGCTTCGCGAGGGATTGCGGGGGCAAAGAAGGCAAAGCCGATCGGTAACGCAGGACCGCAGGATTGATCCCGCGACCCGCGTTTCGACTATTTTAACGGCTGGAGGCCGCGAACGCGGCATTCAAATGATAAATTTTTTCTCCGCTTCACGATTTGAGGCCGCACCGTGCGAAATACGCAGCCCCAAACAGAAACTTAGAAAATGCAAAATTTTGCTAATGAATCCGTGATCTCGTGGTCGGGACCTCATTTCTCATTAGAGAGCAAGCATTTTATTCGCACTAATCCGGAGCGTTCGATTCGTGGTAGTCACTAAACCTTAGTGTCCTTTAGGCTATCCTCCCACCTTCAAAGAAAAGTAAAATTTGATAGACGGACTCTTTAATAAATTGATTAAACTAAAGAAAATCTGAGAAATTATGAAAATCGACATCATCACCATTTAAAAGTACAATAATGGCATGGATTTATAAATCTTTCAAAAAACAAAACATAAAAACTATCCACTAGTCAAGCCAACGAACATCGACGCCTTCTTCGGCCGCTAGTCCTCTCTGACACAAAAAAAAAGAGGTGTGTGGAAAAAATATCAGTAAACCGGGCTAGTGTGTTTTTTTTTTAATTTTTAAGTCGAAAAGATATTACATCAGAATTTTGCATACAGAGCTGCTTGCGAGTCCAATATTGAGTTGTACGCGGACAGTCGGGGCCCATCTGCATAAAAAATGAAAAAAAAGAAAGAAAATGCGCGACCCAGCCCGACCGTGTTATAGGAATATTCCTTTACATTATTATGGATATTTTCCGCTTTAGTCATGTGTAATTGATATGTTATTGAGGTGATTTTGAGAAGTTATTGTTCTTTAAACAACAAAACCAATAACACACATGAATAACAAATAAAATATTACTTTAACAATACATCAATAACATATGAATAACACACCAACAACATATTAAAAACAACGACTAAGGTGATTTTGAGATGTTATTGTTCTTTAAACAACAATACTTACTCAAAATCACTTTCATAACATATTAATAGCACATTAGTAAAAGTTTTAATCTTGTCATTTGGTTGAATCACCTCAATAACACACCAATAACACTCAAATAACGTAAGAGAATATTTCTATGCGATGACATATTCCTATAACACATCAGTCGGATCGGGTCGCGCGTTTTTGTTTTTTTTTCATTTTTTATGCAGGTGGGCCCGACTTTTCACGTGTCAGCTTAACATTGGACTTCGCAAACAGCTCTGCATGCGGAGTCCTAATGTATATTTTTTCCAGATTCAAGTGAATCAGATATGTTGCCCGAATGCTACTTGCGCCTGGACTCTAAACACAATATTTTTTTGTGAAGAAGGGCCCAATAAGCCCAAAAATTATGTAAAACGTAGTTGAATCAGAGAAGCAGCTTGAGCCAAATAGGGAGAAAATCGAGTTCGACTGCTTGTGTGAAGGTTGCTTAAATAGAAAATTTTTAACAGCACATTACAGAATCAGATCAAAGAAGAAGAAATCTAACTTGAAAAGATTTAGGCTCGAATTTGTTTTCATGGAACAAAACACATTAGATTACTTACTGCCAACTTCCACTCCGGCAAGCATAAAGCCATTTTTTTGGGCGTACGAGCAACCATTCCTAATGGAAAATTGTGCAATGAACAGTCGACGATGAGGGGAATTAATAAAAGTTAGAATTTCACTTCATTGCCCTTTGGAACCAGAAAATATTACATCCGGACTCCGGACGTTATTTGTGTCCGGAGTCAAATGACGGAACGCTACGAGTCAAGTGGGCCCCACAGCAATACAGACGTTGGCCAGTGTTAAAAGCGGTGGGGCCACTTGACTCGTGGCGACTCACCATTGGACTCCGGATGCATCCGCAATCAGTATGTAATATTTTTTCCTTTGGAATGAAGAAATTTTGGCATTTTCGCTGTTTCAAATGGTGAAGATTTGGATTTTCTTTAATTTTTTAAAGAATGTTGTTTGGTTTGATTAATGTTTTACTTGGTCAATTTATAAATTTTTCTTCGAAGTAAAATCCTTGTACAAAAATATAACTTCGAGATCAATGAGATTACATTGAAAATAAAAGGACCAAGGTTTATAAAAACCTTGCTGAATAACTTTGAGGATCAAAAGTATAATGAGGACTATTGCTTAATGTAGAAAAGAGCACTCGCTTGAATTCTCTCTAAAATTTTCTTCTTTTAGAATTTATAAATAAAAGTTCATGCTTACTCTGTTGCTAAATCCATAATAACAATGTTTACCCATGCTCAGCTCGTGTTCGACTCGTTTATATTTCGAGCTCAAAAAGTGTATTCGTGTTCGACTCGTTAGCTTCACGAGTCTAACACGAGCTGTTAACGAACAAAAAGTCATTTTGACAACCCTAATCACGTAGCTATAATATGTTAAGGGTTGGAACAAGATTTAAAAATTATTATTTATATTAAAAAATTATTTGAATCTAATTTGTTAAATTTTATTTTATTTTCTTTATTAGTACTTTTAATTGATTATAAATCTTTACAGCTTTGTAGTCAATTAAATTTTTATATATATTTATAATTGATGAGCAGTATTTCGAGCCAAAACAATTTGAACACAAATGAACAAAACTTTTTTCATGTTCGGCTCGTTAACTTAGCAAAACGAATCAAACATAAACTTCTTAACGAGCCGAACACGAGCTATTCACGAACAACGAGCCTTTTTGACACCCCTAGCGGTTACAATACATGCACTAGCACACTTTTGTATTAGCCCCTTTGTAAAGTAATATTTTAATTGATGTTTCCGTTGAATTCACTTTATAGTTTTACGTTGAATAGCCTCTTCATGTTTAAAATTTATAGGGATAATTACATAAATACCACCCGAAACATTGATATTTACTAATTAAAAATAAGCTACACATTATGTGAACATGACAATCAAGTCGGTGATTCAAGGTCAACACATTATGTTATTGTTATAGTATTGGTTATACCAGCTTCAACACTTGATCTACTTATTGATTTTCTTCATGAAACACTAAGGTTTAAAAAGAATCTATTTATTGTATTGCTTTGGTAAAAAATAATCTTAGAAAACATTGTGTACCTCATGGACCCTTCTTGAGCTTATTTACATAGTGGAATAAGCACCATCCACTTCCCATCACCCTCCAATGTGTTGGAGTTCTTATATCTACCATGAAAATTGTGCTTTTAGATTGGCAACTTCTTTCTAATAACAAATAACATGCATCTACTGAAATAAATTCATGTTATACCTTTTTTGGAAGCTTTTAACATGAGGAAAATTACATAAATTAATGCTTTGCCATATTTGTTTCTCTATTATAAGTAGTGAACTTCAAAAGTTGTAAGCTACTTACCACATGTGTAGTGAGCATAGAAACTTTATGATAAGAGTTGTCATTTCATGAAAGGAGCTCTTCAACTTGACCTTTTTTTTTGAGGAGCTTGCTCTTATTGTCCTCCATGACTGACCTCAAACAACAATTTTAGTAGACAACACAACCATCCTTATTTACAAAACAACACTTACAATGAAGACAAATGAATTTAACATCCCAATACAAACTTTATGGTGACACTCATTTAAGGTGGAAGTCGACACACATGGGTTTAGGCCCCAAAAAGCTCAACAACGCTCTTTTGGATAAGACCAGTGCGATAGGTCTCCTTTTGTCATAAGGCTTTAGATGTTGCACTCTAAGTAGATTGATAGGTGTACTAGCCTTGTCAAGTCTCCCTTCCATAGGCATAGATTTAACCTTAAGGAGGGAGAAGCTCAAGAAAAAATAAAGGCTCCCTCTATAGTTACTTATGAAGGAACAAATTGAACAATGAGGTTCACCACTTGAAATTTTCCTGAAACTATTTTACAAAATATTATTTATAAAATAAAAGAAAATTTATGTACTAAAATTTTAAGTCGGTGTGTTTTATCACAGGAAGAGAAAGGCCGCACATCCCTTTGAATTGGTTAGAGGCATTTGGGTAGGGGATGTAGCCTAAACACTTGTCACCCTCATAAAGAATCTCACATCATGAACCTTTTTAAACCTCACCTTCTTCCACCTTTTCTTCTCCTAAGAGCCTTCAATACTCCTCCACTTATGAACCACTCTCTCACTACCAACATTAATGTAATAGTCCAAACAATCACCAATCAAGATGTTGCTTACTTTGGCCTGACAACTTATGGTTTTGCCCCAATGGTGTAACTTTCCATGGGTCACCCATCCTAAGGGTGCTCCCATCTGAGCACAATCAACTTTAGAGTTTTTATAAAAACTACAACAATTACACTAAAAGGCACCTCAATGTTTAAGAGTTTAATGTCATCTACATAAGGGTTTTTATGCACTTAATCTCTTCTTTTTGAATCTTCATTTTTTATGTTGAAAGGTGGGGGTTGAGGGACAAAAGATCAAAACAACAGAATGTAAGCCTTGCCTCATATTTCAGCTTTTTGGCATATTTGTTGAGCAAAACCACAAACTTTAAAACAAAAATGCCAAATCAATCATTTGCTTAAGTCATATAAGATTGTTTATTTGGCATTTAATTTGCTTTTTATTTTCATTGTACACTATCAAATAAATAAAATAATTAGGGAACTATATGTTTTATCAAATATTAAGCAGCTTGAAAAATTATAAAAGACTCAAAGAAAATTAGTAGAGGCTTGAGTCTAATAAGAGCTATTTAGCAGTGGGAAGGATTCACTTGCAGGAAATAGCTCAATATATAATCAAGCTTAGATTAGAACTATTTATCCTTGAGTTCAAGACATCTTTTTCCAAGCAATGAATCCTATGGATCTAAGTAGGAAGATTTGGACCTCAGTTTAATTATCTATCAAGATCATCTCATTGGTTAATTTGGTAGCCCATCAACATGGCGATTAGGGGGCATATGAAGCCGCAAGATTACCCACATCACTTATTATATTTTTTGTACTTTTTCCATGGAGCATAATATGTAGCTAAGTCATATCAATGTCTTGAGAAATAAATATGGCACTTTTCATGGTGTGTGTGTGTGTGTGCAAGTGAGAGTGAGTGAGAGAGAGAGAGAGAGAGAGAGAGAGAGAGAGAGAGAAAGAGTCTAAGAGTGCAATTTGGGGTAGCTTTTTGCTACGTTTGACATTTTGAAAACACCAAAATTCTATTTGGTTTGAGTGTTCGTCCAACATTTTGAAAACTACATTTACGTTTTATTAAAGGAAGCAGGCCGCGGTATTGACCCCGTGTCCGCTTCGAAGAGCTGCATTGGATCAACAATTACTTCCTGTGCCCTTCTCCCTCATGTGACCGTGCTTTCCCTAGGCTGGTTATCCTTTCCGATCTCCCTCTCTTCTCTTTCAATTCTTCAAATTGTTCAACTTTTATCTCACAATATTATTCCTATATGTTTAATTTATGTGGGTTTCTTTTCATTCTTCTTGTTTGCCTTCTGCGGCTTCTGATCCCATGGTTTCCTTTAAAAAGTTTGTGGCAATACCAAACATTTGTTTGGTAGATTGATATTTTTTCATGTTTTTGTTAGAATAATTTCTTTGATTTTTTATTAGGAAGCACACGTTTTGCCCTCTGTGGTTTCCAATCTCATTATTTTGTTTAGAAATTTTAGTTATGGTAATGTGCAAGTAAGAAAAAGGGGGAATGTTTAATTGGCTTGATGTGGATTCAATAGTTTTTTTACAAAGTTTAGATGGCCCTGTTTGATCAGTGACATTGATCTAGGGTGCTTGATCTGTGCAATCCTCTATTTTGGCTATCTTGTAAAAATTGATTATTTCCATGGATGTTCTTTTTTTACTCCGTTTGGAAAATTCATAGGGTTGCAACTATATGGATTCCTACTTCTAGTTTAATTGATCATTCAACATTGAGTATTTTATAGTGGAAGTGAATTTTTAGCTTTTCTTTCAACCGAGGCAGTGCATATTATAGAGAATATCAACCTATTCTCTTTTTCATATCTTTTTAAAAAGGGGGGAATGTTTATGAAATGTTATTATTGTGGGAGTGAATATTCTGCTTTTCTTTCAACTAAGACAGTAAATTGGATGGATTTTGTTGTTCGGTGATAATTTGACTGTACTAGAAAGAATGAAAAAAGCATTATCTACCATTTAATAATTATTAATTCGTATGAAAAATTCATTAGCTTGCATCAAATTTTGATATGAGTGCCTATGCTGCTTAAATGATTTGTTATTCATTTAATTATAGCGAACATTGGAAATTTTGTTATAATTTTTTATTTGGATAATTTGTTTATGATGGTTGTTAGTGTTGTTTATGGTGCTTGGGTATGCTCTGCTGGCTTTGAGTGTGTGGGTTGGTGGTGGATGTGAGTTGTGCTTGTGTGTGGTGGTTGTGAGAGCAGCTTATGATGGCTTGGGTGCACTCTACAGGCCATGAGTGTGTGGGTTGGTGGTGGATGTGATGTGTGCTTGTGTTTGGTGGATGTGAGTGGTGTTTATGATGGCTTGGGTGTGTGCATTAGTGGTGGATGTTAGTTGTGCTTATGTGAGGTGGCTGTGAGAGCAATTTATGGTGGCTTGGGTGTGCTTTGCAGGCCTTGGGTGTGTGGGTTGGTGATGGATGTGATGTGTGCTTGTGTTTGGTGGATGTGAGTGGTGTTTATGGTGGCTTGGGTGTGCTTTGCTAGCCTTGGGCGTGTGGATTGGTGGTGAATGTTAGATGTGCTTGTGTGTGGTGTCTATGAGAGCATTTTATGGGATGTGAATGGTGTTTATGTGATTGTGTTGGCTTTCTCTAAGATCTTTTATTTTTTGTTTATGTTTATTTATTTATCATTATATATTGGTATTTAATTCGAATTTTTTTCGTTCTCATTCTATAATTGTCTATCATATTGATTTTGTTATATATTAAGTTATTTTATTTAACTGTCAATTCTTCAATTAGTTCCAAATTGGCTAAGATGAAAGAAGGAGGTCCGTCAACAATGTGAGATAAGGAAGTAACAAACTTTTTTTTGCGATCGTTGCATTAAAGAGATTGGGGTTGGAATTAGACCTTCCACATACTGTAACAAGAAAGATTGACAAAATATCTTGAAGAAATTCAAAGAATTGACTAGAAGGGATTATGATAGACTGAAATTCAAGAACAAGTGAGATCAATTGAAGGAGTGAAAGTTATAGAAGGAGCTAAAATAGGGATCTACAAGGTTGGGTTGAGATCTCATTAAGCGTACCATTGATGCTTCATAGGAATGGTGAAATAAAAAATTTAATGTAATAATGGTGGAGTAAAATTTATTTTGCTCATTGTTTTTATTTTTTTTAACTAATATGCCCCGTCCCTCCTACATTGCAAGCAATACTAGCTACAAAAATATTTAAGGAGTGCGGCATTGACCTGAACTTGAAAGATAAATTGGATGTAATTTTCAAGGGGGTTATTTGGGTCAGCATGCGTTCAACCCAAGTGAGCAGGGGTTTACATGCATCTCAGGTGACTTACCACCCGAGCAGTTTATGAGTTCTGGTGAAGGGCCTAGCATAAACCCAAGGGAGCTCGAGTCCATGTGCTTATCTAAGAGGCCCAAGCTGGGGAAAAGGAGGAAAGAAAAATGTTTTTTTTTGTGAAGAGCTCAATAGATAGTTTGATAGAAGTATTTGCAGCCCCTCCACCTACTGCCACAATTGAATCCACCATCAATGATTCTTTGGCAGTTTTAGATGCAATTCTAGAAATTGTCGCTAATTCGACCTTTTATTTAAAATGTGTTTTACTACTTGAAGACTCGACTTGCAGACAAATATTCATGAGGCTGCGACCCAAGCTGCATGTCGAATATTTATGTGTCTCGATTGAGAAATGAGTCTATGTTATTTTTTTGCTTTATTATTTTTTATTTTTATTGGAATTGTTTGCTTTTTCTTTATTTTCCAGACAATGATTTGTGGAAAATGTTGTGATTAGAGTAGTAGATGTATTAGTCATTTCAGTTAAGAGCTAATACATGTGCACATTTTTTTCTTTTATTTTAAGAAGCAAATTATTCATGGCATGTTACCCAAACAAATCATTTCTTCAATATGGATTGGCAGCGAGAACGTCGCAAAAGAATGGTTGTGGCCGCAACGATTGTTATATTGCTCTTAAAATACTACCGCTTCATCACTGTTCGAATACCACATATGACATCGTCCTTTATTGGGGATAAATGGGTGGGAGAGATGTTGGATGGACATCCATTAAGGTTCATCAATATCTTTCATATGAGTGTACCCATTAGTTTGGATCTCCTTTATGAGCTTCATAACAACCACAACCTCAGCCACAACCATACATTTTTGAACACCGCGCATGACATCGTCCTTTATTAGGGATAAATGGGTGGGAGAGATGCTAGATGGCCATCCATTAAGGTTCATCAATAAATTTCATATGAGTGAACCCATTTGTTTGGATCTCCTTCAAGAGCTACGTAGCAACCACGACCTCAGCCACAACCATACATTTTCTTATGTTTATGTACAGTTGGACATAAATTTTTTCTGTGAATAGTGATGTATATATTTTAGAGTAAATGAATTTTATTTATTTTATTATTTGATTGAATAATTTACTATTTGATAGGTATGCTATTTTGTTAAATGCTTGAAATTGTATATTAAATGTTGCGATAATAGGTGCGGTAATGTAAATTACAAATAAAATTTTTTTCTTCTTCTTGTGCTACAGGTTTTTGATGGTTTACCGTTGGTTTTTTGTCGGTTCTAAACTTATTTAAAAGCAAAACTGATGACTAGTCAATAGACATTTATACTAACAACTAACCAACACATAAATGACGACATAAAGTGCGTCACACAAAAATTACGGAAGTGACACTTTTCTGGTTGTTAACTCATCAGTTATAAAAAATGACACGTAAACAACACTTAACTGATAGTGTTATATGCATAAAAAAAACCAACGGGTGCGACACTTTTCTGATAGGTAACTCGTAGGTTATAAAAAAATGTATAAATGACGCATAACCAACGATATTGTCTACTTCCAAAAACCGACGTGTGTGACACTTTTCCGACATGCATGTTTTCGCTCTTACTGATAAATAAACTATTATTTATACGAACCGATGATTACTGATGACTTTAATTTTCTCAAAAAAAACTATGACATTAAATTGTTGGATAACTATTGGTATATTTATTCCATTGGAAAATTGGTTCGTTTTGGAATTGCTGACAAGCTTTAAAACCGTTGGTAAACCGTCCATAACATTAAACGCGATGGGTTTTCTTATCATAGTCGACAGATTGTGGTTGTCGAAAAAACTTAAATTTATGTAGTGGGTGAGAGAAGAGGGTGTGGTTTTTTGTAGTTTAGGATTTTCGGGTAGGGTTAGAGCAGGCGAGAATGTGATCTGTTATGTTTTTTTGGGTAGGGTGAGAAAACATGGAGAGACAGTGGTGAAGAAATAGGGAGGAAAGAGTAGAATTCGGTCATGGTACGGGAGGAAGAGAGACACATGGTTCGACCATAGTGGAAAGAAGAGGAAGATATGAAGACTCACCACATTTCATTAACTAGTCCATGTAAAAACTTGAATGAGTAAAAGCAAGAAAATTATAAATTGGGTTGAAGAATTTCTTGCTTTCCTTTGGATGAACCTAGCTTCCTTGAAGTAGAGAGTTTTGACCTTGTATGGAAGAATGTAAGGGAGAGAGTAAGTGAGAGAAGTTGCCCCATCTGAAGATAATTCATGTCAAAGTGTAGGCCTCATCATAAAAGAGAAAAAAATTGTAGCATTTTAAATGAAAGCTTTTAGTGGATTTTGATTGATTAAATTAAGTATTTTTTGTGTGTATTTACTTTGATTGAAGGTTGGTTTCGATTTGAGTTTATTTAGATTGAATTATTGGGATTAATTTTTTTAATATTGAACTTATTATCTAAAATATTATAGGCTTAACGAGCCCCAAACTTAGTTTGATTTGGGTATGGAGGGGTCCATTTGAAAGAGTTTAATGATTTAAATGCACTCACAAGGTATGTTTTGAAAAATAATAACTCATTACAATTTTTTATGTAAGGTCACTTTTCATGCATGAAAACACAAAATACAAAATTTTATGTAACACTAGTGCTCGATCATCATCTAACTGGTTCACATACTGCTCATATGTGATTATGAACATGATTCAACTTATAGAATAAAATTTTGATAACTTGATTTTTCTATGGAGAAAATGATAGTTTTTTGGTGCATGGAGCACTACTTATGCATGAAAATTGAAAGCAAAAATTTTCACATAAAAATTATGTTATATAACCATCAAACTTATTTGCATAGTTTTTATATGTGATGATAATCAACATGCAAGTTTTGGAATGAAGTTTTAAGCTGTATGATGATCTGGGAGAAAATGATAATTTCAGAGTGGAGGTTGGCTAAAGTTAATTTTTTAAGGACAATTTTAGGGCTTGTTTGAACTTGGTTGTATTTGGTTTTGTTTTGATTTTGTTGACTTCAATTTTTGTTTAGTTATATTTTAATTCTAGGTTAACTTAGGTTTTAGCTCAGTTTCCGCTCAAGTAGGGTTGATGTTAAGCTTATTTGAATTCATATTAGTCATTTGGTGATATTAGGAGGGAGGTCCTACGTCCCAAACTAGATTGGATGAAAGATAGAAAAAAAAAACTGACGAAAAAAATGAGGTCAACAAGTCACATCGTAGCTTTTTCTCTAAATTCAAATGGAAACAACCTAAAATTTAACAACATCATCAACGACGGTTATAACTAAATGTCGCATAAATTTCTAAGAGCATGTTATATTTAAGTTCATATTTTCTATAGGTGACCACCAATTATAAAGTCTTAAACCATAATTTTAATTCAAAGTTATTAGCTTATATGACAGATGTATTAAAATTATGATGATCTACATCTACTAAATAATTGTTAAACTTCATAAATGGTTTACACTAATCATTTTCAATTTATGGATTTGCCATTTTATTTATTTATTTATTTATTTCCTTTTTTAGGTCTTTTTTTTAAATTTCTTATAGAACTTTTTTCTTAATTTTTTGGTCTAAAAGCATAAGTTTTGAGATTTTTATCTTACTGATATGACACCCTAAAAATGTTTAAAATAAGACAGGTAGATAATGTTGTAATGTTGTACCATCAGGCATGTTGCATGATGAACACAACTCCATGACTTTAACCACACAATGATGCGGCACATCACATGAAGGGTCCGTTTGGGGCAGCTTATAAGTGCGGGCGGCGTTTTCAAAACGCTGCCATATCANTGAAATCGAGCCGAACACGAACACACTGTTCACGAGCTGATTTCGAACACGAACTATTTCGAACGAGCCGAAAACGAGCCAAGTCTGCTCGTTTGCAGCCCTGCCTACGGTGACTGTTAGAAAATTATGATCTGAGTTTTAAAAAAAATAATTTTTTTTGTAATAGTCATCACAGTTTTTAAACAGAAACGACTTAAATAAATTAATAATTTGAATTAAAATTCAAAATTTTATTCAATTTAAAATAAAAAAAATTATATGCTCCAATTTAAACTTGGAAAATAATTAGATTTACATGAAAATAACTTTAATATTGAAATTTTATTTTTTTAGCATATTTATAACATAATTTAATAAGTATTAAATGCATTTTAGGCAGATCAGCTAAATATTTTAAGTATTTTTAATAATTGAAAATACTTAAATTTGTTTCTTTTTGGAATTCCAATGAGCTCAAAAATCAACTCCTAGCTAGATTTAAGACAGGAGCTCCATTCAACCGTAGCCAACGGGCATTAAATTGCATGGCTTGCTTTATATATGATTGTTTTAATATTCTATTATCCATTCACATTTTTAAATAATGAATACACGGCTCAATTTTTATGCATTTACACATCCAATGCCAAAATTCTATTTTCTTGCATCAATGACACATCACATGTCTATAAAATGAGGGATTATTGCGTACGGACACCGCATGCATCTCTGCATACGGTGTTCAATCTTGGCCGTAGATGATCTACGGTCAGGATTATTTCCGTTTTTTAAAAAAAAATAAAAAATTTTAGGTGAGGCCCACCGAAATACATCAAGACCGTAAATCAGGTGATTTACGGTCCGGATCGGACACCGCACGCAGCTTGCAGTGTCCAATCCGTATGAAATAATTTTTCCTATAAAAGAGTGCATAAAAGATGACATTTTTTTTATGTGAAAGGTTAAAAAGATGATTTTTTTTTATGTGAAAGGAAAATATTAGTTGCTATAAATCTAAAAAATAAAGTTTTAAGTTTTGGATATATAAATACATAGAATTTGAGAGGTATCAAATATTCATGTAAGTGCCTCCATAAAGAAAAAGACCTATAGCCACTTTCTATTCAATTTTTAATCTTTGTCTCACACCCAATTGGAAATTTTAACTGTTGCTCTAGAGAAGAAAAGATACCACTATGCCAATGGTGGTGAGTATAATTAGATATAAATTATTGGCTTGATTTGTATGTGGTTTCACACAACCTAGAAAAGAGTTGGTGAAGATAAAAAAAATGATTAAATCAAAAAAGTAGAGAGGAATAGAAAGAGATTGGAAGAGAAACTAGAGAAATTCATTGTGTCAGAGTAAATTTTTTAAGGAAATTTGGTTCAGATTTCTCCTCTTCCAACACTCTTATATTGTATCTTCTATTTATAGATTTATATCTACATCAATCACTATGCAAAAAAGAAATATAATAAAAAACTAATCAAATGTGCAATTTATGCATCTTAAAAGTCCATTCAGATGAATTAATGAAATTGACTTGACTTGCTAAGAGAGCTCATTGAATTGTTTTGATATTAAGAGTGCATTATGTTAGCTTATCAAACTGGTTGAATAAATTGGATGGACGAATTGGCTCATTGAATTGGTTGGCCAAACAATGAAGTCAACCTGGTTAGGCTGAATAGATTAGTGAAGTTGTCTTTGATAAGTTGATACAGTAAACCAAACTTCTATTGCAATATTATGTTCTTTATTGGTAATGAATCCGATTTAAGAGAATTTGACTATCCATATTTAATTTCCCAATTTTCTTATCACTTTAATAGAGAATCTATTAAGAGAATAAAAGTTGTAATTTTTAGTTGGATAATAAATTTTTTTGAATTACTTATAATGTCATAAAGTTTTGACTTCCTCATTTCTTGTAATGCTCACATGTAACTTTTTATAAATATATTGTGAAGCTTTTCATTCTTCTTTATTATATCTTAAACTCTTTTTCATCTTTTCTTTCAATTTTAAATTTGTTATTCGTTCTTTGTGTGGGGATGGATAAGGCTTCAGCTAAACAGATCAACACTTATGTTTGGTCTTCTTTCTGTCCTATTTAATAAGCATAAGAAAGGAAAGTAGTTTAGAGAAAATTAATAAAAAGAGAGTAAACATTGAATAAAAAGTAACTGAAGCTCACGAGGAGTGAACTTCATTTGTGTTTCCTATTGTAGAACTTCCAACCTCTATTATGGTTTTACCCAAAGAGGTTCCACCAACTTTTGATCATCATAATGCAAACTTTTAGCCCTTAAAGAGATTTTGCACACAATGGATTAGCCACCTATTGTAGGGGCTTTGACTCTTGTAGAGTCTTCACTTTTTCATCCTAAGTTGGAAAATTTTAAAGGAATGTGTGCTTAGGCAAATCTTGTCCATACTAATTCAGATCAGAAAGTCATATGTAATTTGGAGAAGTGTATTTCTATAATTAAAATAGAAAGAAGCTAAATGACGTTGAAACTTTTTTTAACTATCCAGTTCACTTTTAGGCTGTGTTTGTTTGTAATTTAAATTAACATTAAAAAAGATTAATCAAATCCTATAAATCTTTTCATAAAGATGAAGCTTTTCAACAACGTTATAAATCCTTTAAGGGTTTTGTTGACCTCATTTTTGGTTGAGGTATAGTTTCCTCTTTAATAGCCTAGGATCTAGCCATAGTACTTTCTTGTTAACTATTCCTAGAAAATTAGAAAAGGAACCCTCACTATCAGAAATTCTAAACCCTTCTTTGCTCAACTTGAAGTTTCATATGTTGGTCCTAACCTCTAGCACTTAGTAGGTGGGGTCAGTATAGAGGAGCTCAAGGGGAGTTCCATATAGGATGATCATCCTTAGGACCAACCCTAGGTGATCTAGTTTTGATGGGGCTAACTTGCACACACTACACTTTTTCAGTTAGCCCAAACCCTAGGATCCCTTTGGTTGGTCCTAACTCATTTTGGAGAACTCATATGGATGAACCTATACCCCTAATCTTTGGCTAAGAGGGTTATAACCAGCATACTGAGACTCCAAAATGAGCCCTCATATGGATCATATTGGCTTGGTATGACATCATAGCTTATTGGCCCATTTTGGTCAAAAATCACCAAATTACCAGAATATCCCCACAACCCTAATTTTTTCCAAAATTACCCAAAATACCCAAATATTTCCAGAAATCATCTCAAACCCCTCAAAACTACCTAAATTGACCAAAATTCACCAAAATTACCAAATTTCCAAAATATCCCCAGAATTGCCAAAATTACCAAAATGCCCTCAAAGACCCAAAAATTCCAAAAATTCCAAAATCATCCCAAATATTTCCAATTTCAATTTTTGATCATCAATTTGACCAAATTTTACCAATTTTACCCAATTTGACCAGAAAATCTAATTTGACCTTAAAGGCCCAATTGTCCCCAAATTAGCCCCAATCTTAGCCCAATTGACCCCAATCTTGCCTAATTTCAATTCCAAATAAAAATTCAGCATCCTCAATCCTAATCTAAATAAAATTCAATCCCAATTTGGTTCAATTGCAGGCTCAATTTCATTCAAATCAAAAAAATCGAAATTTGACTATCTGCTCAAATCCACTAATTTGGCCTATCAATTAACTTAAAATCATTTGAAAATTTGTAAAATCCTTCATGAAATTCTTCTACACCAAACTCAACATTCAATTAGCCCAAATTTTAGCCCAAGCACAATTTTCATTTTAAAATCCCAAGCCCGCCACATCTAATTCAAAAGGCCCAAGTTTAAGCCCATATGACAATCTTTCACTCATCCTCCATTTAATCAAATATTACTTACTAATTTTTAATTTTATGATCAATTCATTCCAAATCAAGCCTCATGACAAACGTCACTAAAATACCAAAAGTTCTAACAATACCTTCCCATGAAAATTAGTCAAGCCAAAGGGGAGCCATGAAGCCACTCCCAAGCCATAGGCAAGCCATGAGAGCCATGCCACATCATCAAACTATTAATGGCATGAGGACAAGCCACATTCAAACTTCTTTAAAAAAGTTTTTTAACCCATTTAATGAATCCTCTAAGCCTCATACTTAAACAGATCACTTGGATGAGGACTTCTCCACACAACTTTAACTGACCCATCTGATCCTCTTCAGCCCAAGACCAACCTTGTTGGCTGAACCCAACTCAAACCATGCTTTGACCCAATTTGACCCAAAATGGCCCTTTCCCCAGACTATTTCAATCCCATGCCTTTACACATGGCCAAACCCAATTGAATTCACCAAGACCAAAACTTGACCTCCCTGAGTCAGATGGTGACCCCTCCCTGGCCGGTTGATACGCCTAAAAATGTACTATTTTTCATGCTATATTTTATGATGATATTGCACTTTAAAGTTTTTTTTTCTTGCATTTTTTTGGGTACATACATCAAATTGAAGAATTTGGAGTGATTGGAGCAAAAGGAACAAAAATGGACCAAAATAGAGCAAACCAAAGCAAATTAAATCGAATCGGGGCACACCAGAGTCATGGGGATCAAAATCAGGCACTTAAGTGCCTGTGCCCGACGCTTAAGTACCCAAATATGGTGCTTAGGCGCCACCAAACAGAGAGGGGGGGTGGTTAAGCGCCCAAAAATGGCGCTTAGGCGCCAAAGACGGGTTTCAACATATCTTCTAAAATATACACCGAATTTGGATGATTTTTGAAGTGTTGTTTCGTGCATCTCTTGGGGAATTCATTGGAAATGATAAAAGAGAATTTTAGAAAAATTTAGGGTGGTTATATGGAGTTATGAAGAGTCACTTGAGGCACCATTTGGAAGATTCATTGAATCTGAACATTTTTTAAGAGACATTTAAGCATCTCTTGGGAAATTATAAAAAAAGGCTTGGAAATGTTTTTAAAATAAATCTTGAACTCTTGAATCAATAGAAAGAGGAGGAGAAGACTTGGAAAAGAATAAGAAAGCTTTGGGCGTGAGCCTCAAGTGGGGCGACAAGGTGAGAGAGAAAGAGAGAGAGTGAGAGATTTATTCTTTTCTTTTCACTTTGTTCTTGAAGAGGATTGTAAGGAGATTGCTTTTGTTATAAAAGGAGAGTTTGATTTTCATCTAAGATAAGCATTTTCATTTTATTTTGATTTGAATCTAGTACTTTGTTTGTATGATTTCAAAGTCTTATTCAATGAAAAGTTATTGTTGTTTCTGCATGTGTAATGAATAGTTTTCTTTGCTCTTCCCTCTTGTAATGAATTAGTATGCATGTGTAGGATATATAATTGAGTAGATTAAGAATATATTATGATGATTTTACTTTTTTCTTCATTTACATGTAAACTTGATCAACATGTATGTTAAAATTAGTTGTGAGAACATATAAGATCCGTGATGGTATTGTCTCAATCAACTGTGGTAGAATCACATGAGATTGTATGGATGAGAATGTAGTCCATATGATTGAGTGCAAATAAATAGGAAAATAATCTTTAATGGGTGTAGAATTAGAGGACTTTAGAGTGACAGACTAAATCCCGCTACTTTGGTCTATTATTTTGGATTTTGATGCGATATATTAGCCTCCAGGTTGAGGGATTAGACAAAACTCTAGAGAGAGATAATATCTTCCCTGCCTAGCCCGTCTTCAGAACTATTCAAACTTTAGATTAACAAATATTCTTTATAACATCTCTAGCAATGATAAAGAATATAATTGATCCTATTTATCCTAATATCTCTCACTACTTGTTTTACTTTTACACATGTCACTAATTTCATTGTATGAGGGAGAGTACTTTTATAATACTAAACCCCACTTTCTGATTTTCACCAAGTATTTTTTTTTATAAGTAGAAGTATTATTGTAGCTTAACAAATGGTTAAATATTTATCTTATTTCTTAAAATGATAAGTAATTAAGTGTTGAAAGGAAGTTGTGTGAAGTATTAGGCTTCAATGTTGGAAGAAGTTGTGATGATTTGAAACCTTGCACTTCATTTACTTCTTGATTTGGCCAATTAAGATGTTAATATTTATTGTGAGAACATGTAAGATCCGAGATGGTATTGTCTCAGTCAATAAATGGTTAGAATCACATATTAATTTCATGAATGAGAATATAGCTCATGGGGTTGAGTGCAAATAAATAGGGAAATATATTTTTTAGAAGGTGTGTAGAATCAGATGACTTTAGAGTGACAGACTAAATCCCCCAATTTGATTTATAGTTTTAGGTTTTGAAACGAGATGTTAGCCCTCAAGTGGAGGGAGAAGAGGGAACTCTATAGTGAGAGCTAGTATCTTCCCTGTCTAGCCGGTCTTCAAGCCTATTCAAACTATAGATTAGTCATTGTTTTTTATAGCATCTCTAGTAAGGGTAAAAAATATTATTGCTTTTATTTGACACAACACATTTAGCATATTTCCACAATAGAATTTCTATATTTATCACTGATTCATGATAAAGAAAAAGATATTTTATTTATATTGTCTTCATCTTGCAAGTATTTTAGTTAAGTTAATTAGCTGCTTATTTTATTTTCAATTATAAAAAATTACAAAAAGAATCAAACTTTCATTCCTAATTTAGCATCTTAAATTTAAGAAAAATATATTGCTAAGTAAAATTTTGTTATCTAAAATTAGTCCTCCTTGTGGGATCGATCTTCAGGACTTAATCAAAAAAGTTCTATATTACTTGATAATGATACATATACTTGCATAGTATTCCATATTAAAATATTATAATTGCATTCTTATTTGCTTCATAGTGAAAGATTTACCTAGTTTTGCTTTGGATCAAGTTTTTTACTTTGTTGCAAATTAAGGATACCTAATAAGAAATTTAATCACATACATTGCATTTTACATCTATCTATATAGAAAACCAGGATCATAATATTATTCAAGTCTGCTTGTTAATATACATTTTAGAATTAAGATCAACAAAATATTTAATGGAGCATGTATAAATTATTCTATAATTGAAAATTTATCATATCTTCTTGTATCAACAGCTCCAAATCCNCAATAACACATGAATAACACAGAAGGGAATATTCCCCGTGTTACTCCGCCGTTTTTTTTTCTCTGTCGCGCGAGGTGGCGTGGCGTGATTTCATTAGGTACGCACGTTACTTCAACGTGCGTAGTACTGATGCAATATTTTTTCCTCCGGGACGGGAGATAATTTTAATGTGGCAATGATAAATAAAAATTATACTATTATTATAATTAGTTTTCATCTTATATTTTATTCATATTCTAAAAAAAGTTAGAAATTTTTCACCATACCTGACTACCTAGCTGTCAATTTGGCTCGTTGTTCTTGAACAGCTCGTGTTAGGCTCGTTAAGCAGCTCGTGTTCGGCNACATGGTAAAATGTCATATATAGAGAATGTGCTTGAACATTCAAGGCATGTTGATTTATGTGTATATCATAATGAATCTAAGCATTATTGGTATAATTTAGTGTATGAGTTATTTGAAAATGATGTATTTCATTCACTATTTTTTTATCAAATAATTGAAAGGATGGTAAGTAATGGTAAATTGATTAGAATTGTTCAAGACTTGTATTTCAAGATATGAAATGTATGTATGCAACACTTCCATAATTCAATGATATATTTTACTCTCAATGTTACTCTTTTTACAAGTAAAAAAATGTTTTAACAAACAAACTTAAGTGTCACTAATCAGATCCACAATTAAAGCTAAGGGTTGAAAGAGTTGTCATTGTCATGTGTAATCANATAGGAAAGTCCTATGGCTAGACCTAGGCTACTAAAGAAGTTTCTAGATCTCAACTAAAAGTGAGGTCAACAAGGGATTATGATAGATTGAAATTCAAGAACAAGTGAGATCAATTGAAGAATGAGTGGAAGTTATGGAAGGATCTGAAACAGGGATCTATAGGGTTAGGTTGAGATCCCATTAAGTGTACCATCGATGCTTCATAGGACTGGTGGAATGAGAAGTTAAATGTAATAATGGTGGACTAAAATGTATTTTGCTCATTATTATTTTTTTTGTTTTAACTAATATGCTCTGCAAAAAAAATTAAGGAGTGCGGAATTGACCCAAACTTGGAAGATAAATTGGATGTAATGTTTAAGGGGGTTGTTCTGGTCAGCATGCATTCAACACAAGTGAGCAGGGGTTTACAAGCATCTCAGTTGACTTGCCACCCTAGCAGTTTACGAGTTCTGGTGAAGGGCCTAACATAAACCTAAGGGAGCTCGAGTCCACGTACCAATCTAAGAGGCCCAAGCTGGGGAAAAGAAGTAAAGAAAAAAGTTGGTTTTGTGAAGAGCTCAATAGATAGTCTGATAAAAGTATTTGCAGCTTCTCCACCTGCTGCTACAGCTGACTCCGCCATCGATGATTTTTTAGCAGTTTTAGATGCAATTCCAGAATTTTCGGCTGATCCGACCTTTTATTTAAAATGTGTTATACTACTACTTGAGGACCCGACCTGCAAACAAATATTCATGAAGCTGCGACCCGAGCTGCATGTCGAATATTTATGTGTCTCGGTTGAGAAATGAGTCTATGTTATTTTATTACTTTATTATTTTTTTATTTTTATTGGACTTGTTTGTTTTTTCTTTATTTTCCAGACAATGATTTGTGGAAAATGTTGTGATTAAAATAGTAGATGTATTAGTCATTTCACTTAAGAGCTATTACATGTGCACATTTTTTTCTTTTATTTTAAGAAGCAATTTATTCATAGCATGCTACCCTAACAAATCACTTCTTCAGTATGAATTGGCAGCGAGAACGTCACAAGAGAATGGTTGTGGCTGCGGCGATTGTTACATTGCTCTTAAAATATTACCGCTTCATCACCGTTCGAACACCGCACATGACCTCGTCCTTTATTGGGGATATAAAATGGGTGGAAGAGATGTTGGATGGACATTCATTAAGGTTCTTCAATATATTTCATATGAGTGTACCCATTTGTTTGGATCTCCTTCTTGAGCTACGTAGCAACCACGACCTCAGCCACAATCATACATTTTCTTATGTTTATGTACATTTGGACATAAATTTTTTTTGTGAATAGTGATGTATATATTTTAGAGTAAAATAATTTTATTTATTTCATTATTTGATTGGATAATTTACTGTTTGATAGGTATGTTGTTTTGTTAAATGCTTGGAATTGTATATTAAATGTTGTGATAACAGGTGCGGTAATGCAAATACAAATAAAAAAATTATTTTTCTTTTTATGCTACAGTTTTTTGATGGTTTACCGTTGGTTTGTTGTCGAATCTAAACTTATTCGAAAGCAAAACTGATGACTAGTCAATTGACATTTATACTAGCAGCTAACCAACACATAACCAACGACATAAAGTGTGTCACACAAATATGAAGGGAGTGACACTTTTCCGGCTATTAACCCATCGACTATAAAAAATGACACATAAACAACACTTAACTGATAGTGTTATCTGCAAAAAAAAAAAAAAACCAACAGGTGTGACACTTTTCTGATAGTTAACTCGACGGTTATAAAAAATAATGTATAAACGACGCATAACTGACGGTATTGTTTGCTTCCAAAAACCAACGGGTGTGACACTTTTCCGACATGCATGTCTTCGATATTACTGACAGATGAACTATCATTTATACGAACCGATGATTACCGATGACTTGAATTTTCTCAAAAAAAGAAATGACATTAAATTGTCGGATTACCATTGATATATTTATTCCATTGAAAAATTGGTCTATTTTGGAATTGTTGACAAGCCTTTTATCTACGAGTTTAAAATCGTCAGTAAATCGTCGATAACATTAAAAGCGATTGGTTATCTTATCATAGCCAAGAGATTGTGGTCGTCAGAAAAAACCTAAATTTCTATAGTGGGTGAGAGAAGAGGGTGTGGTTTTTTGTAGTTTAGGATTTTCGAGTAGGGTTAGAGAAGGTGAGAAAGTGATATGTTATGTTGTTTTGGGTGGGGTGAGAGACTAGGGAGAGATAGTGGTGAAGAAATAGGGAGGAAAGAGAAGAATTCAGTCATAGTATGAGAGGAAGAGAGACACATGGTTCGACCATAGTGGAAAGAAGAGGAAGATATGAAGACTCACCACATTTCATTAACCAGTCCATGTAAAATCTTGAATGAGTAAAAGCAAGCAAATTATACATTGGGTTGAAGAATTTCTTCCTTACTTTGGATGAACCTAGCTTCCTTGAAGTAGAGAGTTTTGACCTTGTATGGAGGAATGTAAAGGAGAGATTAAGTGAGAAAAGTTGTGGAATGGCTCGATTTTTGAAGAGTAGAGGGAAGAGAGGAGTTTCATTAAGAGAGAGGAGAAGAAAGGAGGATAGAGGGCTTGAGTATGAGAGGAATGAGGGGGGGGGGGGGGATAAGTTGGATGAGGGTTTAAGTTAGGGTAGGGGGGGGGGGACTTAAGGTGGAAGGAGGAATTATTTTAGCAAAATTTGAATTTGGGATGGGGAGATTTGGTTTTTATCGCCAAAATTTAAACCATAGCTTGTTTTCAAGAGAAAAATACATGGAGTTTGGCTTGAGTTGCCTCATCTGAAGATAATTCATGTCAAAGTGTAGGTCTCATCACATGAGAGAAAAATTTTATAGCATTTTAAATGAAAGTTTTTAGTGTATTTTGATTGATTAAATTAAGTATTTTTGGCTCATATTTACTTTGATTGAAGGTTGGTTTCAATTTGAGTTTATTTAGATTGAATTATTGGGATTATTTTTTTTTAATATTGAACTTATTATCAAAATTATTATAGGCTTAATGAGCCCCAAACTTAGTCTGATTTGGGTATGGAGGGGACCATTTGAAAGAGTTTAATGATTTAAATGCACTCACAAGGTATGTTTTGAAAAATAATAATTCTTTACAAATTTTTATGTAAGGTCACTTTTCATGCATGAAATCACAAAATACAAAATTTTATGTAACATTGGTGCTCGATCATCATCAAACTGGTTCACATACTGCTCATATGTAATTATGAACATCATTCACCTTATAGAATAAAATTCTGGTAACTGGATTTGTCTATGGAGAAAATGATAATTTTAGGGTGCATGGAGCACTACTTATGCATGAAAATTGAAAGCAAAAAGTTTTACATAAAAAAATTATGTTATATAACCATCAAACTTATTTGCATAGTTTTTATATGTGATGATAATCAACATGCAAATTTTGGAATGAAGACTTAAGTTGTATGATGATCTGGGAGAAAATGATAATTTCAAAGTGGAGGTTGGCTAAAGTTAATTTTTTAAGGACAATTTTAGGGCTTGTTTGAACTTGGTTATATTTGGTTTTGTTTGATTTGGTTGATTTTAATTTTTCTTTAGTTATATTTTAATTCTAGTTTAAATTAGGTTTTAGCTCAAGTTTCCGCTCAAGTAGGGCTGATGTTAAGCTTATTTGAATTCATATTAGTTATTTTGTGATATTAGGAGAAAGGTCCTACGTTCCAAATTAGATTGGATAAAAGATAGACAAAAAACTGACGAAAAAATGAGGTCAACAAGTCACATCTTTGCTTTTTCTCTAAATTCAAATGGAAACAACCTAAAATTTAACAATATCATCAAAGACTGTTATAATTACATCTCGCATAAATTTCTAAGAGCATGTTATATTTAAGTTCATATTTTCTATAGGTGACCACCAATGATAAAGTTTTAAACCAGTTAGATTATAACTAATTTTAATTGAAAGTTATTAGCTTACATGACAGATGTATTAAAATTATGATGCTCTGCATCTACTAAATAATTGTTGAATTTCATAAATGGTTTACACTAATCATTTTCAATTTATGGATTTGCCATTTTATTTATTTATTTATCTCCTTTTTTAGGTTTTTTTTTAAAATTTCTTATAGAACTTTTTTTTATTATTTTTTTGGTCTAAAAGCATAAGTTTTAAGATTTTTATTCTACTGATATGACACCCAAAGTCTAGTTATGTTACACAAATAATAACAATCACATTAGTTAATAGGAATAATAACAACTAAGCAATAACAATAAATAATAGAAGGAATAATCACACAAAAATCTTTAAAATAAGACGTGTAGATAATGTTGTAATGTTGTACAATCAGGCATATTGCATGATGAACACAACTCTATGACTTCAACAACAACATCACATGAAGTTGCAATACAAAAAATAGAGTTAACTAAATGCTCAAGAAAACCAAACAATAAGGTTCAAACTTACCACGAAAGACAAATAAATAGGATAATTCACAACGAATAAATTAAAGCATGAGTTTAAAGTTAATTTGGTTATGTTAAGAACTAATTTAATCTTTCTTATTTTTATTCAACCATCAAATCAATAATATAATTTTTTTTTAATTTTAAAAATGAATTTTACATGACAATTTAAGAAAATATTTGAATCCATGACAATCAAAGTCCCCTATAAAATGTATTTTGAATTTTTTTATACTTTTATTGTCAATTAATGGAAAATTTATCTCTTAATCTCTGTTGAGATTTAAGAGATATGATAATCTTATTATTAATTTGGGGCATGTATATCCTAACTAATGCAAATGATTTCAGTGTTCAATATTCCATTATTGATGGTGATTCTCTAAGGTCAATGTGTGTATATATATATATATACTAAAAGAATTAATTATTTCACTTTACATGTTCCACTAGGATTCAGTCGAATTAACAAGATGACACAAAATGTTAAAATATGCTTGGTGAAAACATATTTAAATTAACTTTGAAGTGAAACAAAAAAAGCCATATAAATATTTCATTCAAAACTTCAAGCACAATTTGCACAAGGACTTTACATAACCACAAATCTAGAGAAATTATACTTAGTTCCTAAGCATGGTTTGTGAAAGTAATTGAATTACAAGAATAAACATAGGAATTTATTTGCTTTGCATAGGATTCACACTTTCTTACAAATAAATACTCTCCTGTTCCTCCAATATGGACTAAGTATTTGTTTACACTACATACACAGACACTTAAGATAATTCCTTGTATCCCTACTCTCAAAATTGCGCAAAATAACTCCATAACTCTCAAGGACTGTTCCAAAATTGAAAATGAACTATTCTGTTTGGTTATCACGCTTCAGCGTCGTGTCGCTCTAACAAAGTGCTTCGACGCCAAGCTCTTGAGTTTCAAGCTTATTTTCTTCACGAATCAATGTGTGGCACTGCTTTTCTGGCAATATGACAATTATTATACAGTGTCCAAAGATATGACATTCTACCTATAAAAAGGGACAACACTTCTTTCATGTACCCTAGCAATTTTGACAACAAACTTTGTTGTCACCTTCTTTAAGTTTATATACCATTACATTTAAGGAATAAATGGACAATTGCAGTGATGTGTCCCCTAGGTCACAGTCTTTTCGGCCATGCAAAATCAACCAAAATTTTGTCACCAAACAGTTATAGCCCCCGTAACTTTTATCAATTTGTGAGTGTTGAACTTAATAATTTTTCTCACTATTCAAAACCAATGCAACATGACCATAGACCAACCTGAGTTGGTACCATATTTTTGTATCCTCACGAATGTCTCCCTACTAAATTGAACAAGACCGAAATGCCGATAGTTCATAAAATAAAAATAATTTTTTTTTTGATGATTGAACAAGATTCCATATAAAATATCATGATGTTAATCTACTAAGTGCATTCAACCATGTTGAACTTATTTATGGCCAAAGATATTCACTTATCATTGATGATAAACAAAAAAAAAAAGAAAAGATAAGCGGCAATGAAGAGGCTTGGTCTCTTCTAATTGACTCCTAACGTTGGAGAATCCATGCATTTATTTTTGTTATCAATTGGGAAAAATTATACTAAAAAAAACATTGTGCCAAATGGAATTAAGACTCATAACATGGCAATAAAGCTTAGCATCTTATCTATTTCCCAAGAATACTGAATTTAATATTTGGGGGAAGAGGACATTTCACCCTCAAATCACGTGATGGACATGAAATTTGTCCCGGCACAGAATGGGACAGTACTTGTCCTTTTGTCACCGGCTCACCCTGCGCTTTTAACGGCCGGGGTGCGAACCGCCGGCTCATAAACCCATCGGCAATCACGGATGTGGCGGGCTATGGCCTCCGGGACGGGAGTACTTTTAATGCCGCAATGGTAAATAAAAATTATATTATTATTATAATTAGTTTTCATCTTATATTTTATTTATATTCTAACAAAAAATTGTAATGAAAAGTTGAAATTTTTCACCGTACCTGATTAGCTGGGGCTGTCAATTTGGCTCGTTATTCGTGAACAGCTCATGTTCGGCTCGTTAAACAGCTCGTTCGTTAAGCCTAACGATTCAAGCACGAACAAATTTTTAAGCTCGAAATGTAAACGAGGCGAACGCGAACAACAGTTTGCTCGATCATGTTCGGCTTGAAATGACTCGAAAAAAAAATTATATAACTTTTTATATAACAATATATTACATATATTATTCATATAATAATATATTATATATATATATATTTATACCTAAATTTAAATTATAACACCTCATGTGACAATGTAGTTAGTGTCTTCTTTTGTATATATTTGATCCAAGTTCGAATCCCACACTTTACATCTATTTTTCTCAATTTTAGTTTAACGAGCCGAACACGAGCCAATTTCGAACACGAGCCGATTTCGATCACGAGCTATTTCAAACGAGCCGAACACGAGCCCAGCCTGAGCTCGCTCAAGCTCGGCGTACAGAGATTGTTAGAAAGTTATGATCTAAATTTTAAGAAAATAATTTTTTTGTAATAGTCATCACAATTTTTGAACAGAAACGACTTAAATAAATTAATAATTTAAATTAAAATTCAAAATTTTATTCAATTTAAATTAAAAAAACTATATGCTCTAATTTAAACTTGAAAAATAATTAGATTTTACATGAAAATAACTTTAATATTGAAAATTTATTTTTTTAGCATATTTATAACATAAATTAATAAGCATTAAATGCATTTTAGGCAGATCAGCTAAATTTTTTTTAAAAAGTATATTTTGATCATAATTTTTAATAATTGAAAATACTTAAATTTGTTTCTTTTTGGAATTCCAATGAGTTAAAAAATCAACTCCTGACTAGATTTAAGACGGGAGCTCCATTCAACTGTAGCCGACGGGCATTAAATTGCTTGGCTTGCTTTATATATGATTTTTTTTATATGCTATTATCCATTCACATTTTTAAATAATGAATGCACCACTCAATTTTTATGCATTTACACATCCAATGCCAAAATTCTATTTTCTTGCATCAATGACACATCACATGTCTATAAAAAAGTGCTTAAAAGATGATATTTTTTTATGTGAAAGGTTAAAAAGATGATATTTTTTTATGTGAAAGGTTGAAAAGATGATTTTTTTTTATGTGAAAGGAAAATATTAGTTGCTCTAAATCTAAAAAATAAAGTTTTAAGTTTTGGATATATAAATACATAGAATTTGAGAGGCATCAAATATTCATGTAAATGCCTCCATAAAGGAAAAAACTTATAGCCACTTTCTATTCAATTTTGAATTTTTGTTTCACACCCAATTGAAAATTTTAACTGTTGCTCTAGAGAAGAAAAGATACCACTATGCCAAGGGTGGTAAGTATAATTAGATATAAATTATTGGCTTGATTTGTATATGGTTTCACACAACCTTGGAAGAGAAACTAGAGAAATTCACTGTGTCAGAGTAAATTCTTTTTTGGAAAAATTTGGTCCAGATTTCTCCTCTTCCAACACCCTTAGATTGTATCTTCAATTTATAGATTTATATCTACATCAATCACTATGCAAAAAAGAAATATAATAAAAAAATAATCAAATGTGCAATTTATGCATCTTAAAAGTCCATTCGACCCTTTGATGAATTAACGAAATTGACTTGACTTGCTAAGAGAGCTCATTGAATTGTTTTGATGTTAAGAGTGCATTATGCTAGCTTATCAAACTGGTTGAATAAATTGGATGGACGAATTGGCTCATTGAATTGGTTGGCCAAACTATCAAGTCAAGGTAGTTAGGCTGAATAGATTAGTGAAGTTGTCTTTGATAAGTTGATATGGTGAACCAAACTTCTATTGCAATATTATGTTCTTTCTCGGTAATGAATCCAATTTAAGAGAATTTGATTATCCATATTTAATTTCCCAATTTTCTTATCACTTTAACATAATTATCCATATATCTTCTTGTCATAACATATATACCAACGATAGACTTGATTGCATGCTTATTTCCATAAAATTTTATTGATTCCTAAAAGGGATGCCACGAAGAAAAAAATAAATAAAAAAAGTATATAATTAAGGGAAAATACAGATGAAATTATTTTATATGATTTAAAAAGACTAGTGCAACATATCAAAAAGCTTTGTGTATAATTTTAGAATTTAAAATTTAGAAAAAATATTAAACTTTCTAATGGGCTTAAAAAGATTGAAGTTATTATAAATTATTTGATTGAATCAAAGTGGATGTTTATTTTGTTAAGAAAACATGGAATGAAATTTGAAAAAAACCAATTGTTTATTTGTAGCTTGCTCAAGAAAATTCTTAGGTTGTATGTACTTAATTTATGGAACCAGAGCTGATTATGACAAACAAAGAATGATGCATTTTATATTGCCATGTTCATTCTATGAAGAATTTTACTAGAAAACTAATAATATTATTTCTGGGTCAAGGGAAAAGAATGTTCCATTATTTATAGCCCTAAAGATATTACATAAACACATTTGGGATAAAAAATGCGAGAAATTAACTCAAGAATTCCAGAAATATAATATAATACATATGTTTTAAATAATCATATATGTAATGTGATACACCTAAAATTTATAGTGTTTTTATACACATTTTTATACCTATTTTTGAGATAATGCGCTTTAATGAAATGTATTTTTGTGTTTTTTATGCAGGTACAATCAAATGGATGAAAAATGCTAAATGAATGAAAATTGGTCAAATTTAGAGCAAAAATGAAGAAAAATGCAAAAATGAATTGGGCTGCTGATACACTTAAATTATATAGTGTTTTTTTAAAGAATTTTTATACCTATTTTTGAGAAATTACGCTTCAATGGAATGTATTTTTGTATTTTTCTTTCAGGTACAAGTAAAAAGGTGAAAAATGCTAAAAGAAGTGAAAAATGATCAAATTTGGAGCAAAGATGTGCAAAATTGTGCTAAAGTGTTTTGGCGTCTAAGCATCAGTTAAACAGAGAAGGCCGCGCCTAAGCGCCCAAGGCCCTGCGCTTAAGCGCCAGAAGCAGTTATTTGACAGTTTTCTTCATTTAACTTACTTTTGAAGAGGTATTTGAGGCACTTATTCGCTAAAGAGGGTGGTATGACCACTAGGAACTAAAATATTATTAAAAGACTTATGAAAGGAGGCATCATTTGGAGAATACATCGAATTGGGACACATTTTGAAGAGTTATCAAGGCACCTTCTGAAGATTTATAAAGAAGGAAGTTGAGACATTTGAAAGTGGGTGCTTGAAGAGGGAAAGAGTGTTGAGTCCTGATAAGATCGTGGAGAATCTTTTAAAGAGATTCAAGCACCGCAAAATTTACTTTTATCCTTTTTATTTTAGTTTTATTGTGAGAGTCAAGAGTGTTGTAAAAGATAAGAGATTTGAAGGAACTTCAAGAGTTTGGTGAAGGAATTGAGATAAGTTTTTATCTTTTGTTTTGAACTACTTTTGATTTTAATTGAGACTTTTTGTTGGTTTGACAATGATTTCTACTTTTAAACTAAAGTATGGTTTTATTTTCTCCATGGATTCTGAGTAGTTTTCTTTATCTTTCTCCCTAAAATGATAAGTAATTAAAGTGTTGGATGGAAGTTGTGGAGATTATTGATCTTTAATATTGGAAGAAGTTGTGATAATTTAAATCCATGAACTTCATTTACTTCTTGATTTGACCTATCCAGATGTTAAAATTTGCTTAGAGAACATAAAAAACGAGCTGGTATTGTCTCAGTCAACAATTGGAAAGAATCACATGAGGTTGTATGAATGAGAATATAATTCATATGATTTAGTATAAATAAATAGGGAAACAATCATTAAAGGGTGTAGAGTTAGAGGACTTTAATGTGACAAGTTAAAGCCCCCAACTTGGTTCTGTTTTAGGTTCTAATACGAGATGTTAGCCCCCAGGTGGAGGGAATCGAGGGAACTCTAGAGAGAGAGCTAGTATCTTCCCGTGCAAATAAATAGGGAAATAATCTATGAAGGGTGTAGAGTTAGAGGACTTTAGAGTGACAGACCAACTTAGTTTATTAGTTTGGGGTTCTGATACGAGATGTTAGCCCCCAGGTGGAGGGAATCGAGGGAACTCTAGAGTGAGAGCTGATATCTTCCATGCCTAACCAGTCTTCAGAACTATTCAAACTTTAAATTAGCCAATGTTCTTTATAACATCTTTTGTAAGGGTAAAGAATATAATTGCTCATATTTGGCACAACACAATTGACATACTTCCACAACAGAATTCCTATACTTATTATTGATTCATGATAAGGAGAAATGTATTTTCATATTCAGTGTTTTTCTTTTACATAAACTCAAGTTATCTTTTTAAATTGTTACTATTTTTTGTCAAAATATCAAAAAATACCAAAAAAATTTGAATTTTAATTACTGTAAATACATCTCTAGTTTAAGTAATTGTTTTTTTTTAATAGAAAGTTTGTTGTTAAATAGTGCATATTATGTATTTCCCTGTGGGTTTGATATTCACGTCATAATCAAAATTCCTATATTACTTGATAACGATACATATATTTTGTAATATCCCAATATATATAAATAAAAGAGTTAAATTCTTATTTTCTTCAGGATCAAGTTTTTAGTTATGTTGCAAAGTAAGAAAACATAAGTGAAAATTATAATTAAAGACATTGTTATACTGTTGCGTATAAATAGTCGGGATCAGCTGCCTAGTTTAAATAATTGTTTTTTAAAATAGAAAGTTTGTTGTTCAATAGTGCATATTGTGTATTTCCCTGTGAGTTCGATCTTCAGGTCTTAATTAAAAGTCTTATATTACTTGATAACGATACGTATATTTGCGTAGTTTCCCAATATATATAAATTAAAGAGTTATATTCTTATTTTCTTCAAGATCAAGTTTTTAGTTCTGTTGCAAAGTAAGGAAATATAAGTAAAAATTATAATTAAATACATTATTATACTGTTGCATATAAATAGTCGGGATTAGCTGCATAAGCGCCAAAAGCTCCGCACCTAAGCGCCAGACACCCTGCGCTTAAACGCCAGAAGTAATTATTTGATGAATTATTTAATTGAAGTGGATTTTTGAAGAGGTGTTTGAAGAAACGTGGGAAATAGCCCGTGGATACGAAAATTCATTCAATTGGCTTTTGAGGAGACAACTTCTAGAAGATTCATTGAATGGAAATACATTTTGAAGAAACACAAAGACACATTTTGAATTTTTATTAAACAAGACTTGGATCATCAATAGAAACCGCCGGAGGCCAACCAACCATCAAAATTTACAGCCCATCATCGTCGCCGCCGCTGAGCACCTTTATTTTATTTTATTTTATTTTGAGTGTTAGTTTGTATTGTGAAAGAAGAAAGAGTATTCAAAGGAACTTCAAGACATTTGGTGGAAAGAATTTGAGATAAATGTTTATTTTTTTTATCTGCACTTAGTTTTAATTTAGATTTTTTGTTTGTGTGCATAATTTCTACTTTTAAACTCATGTGTGATTGTGTTTTCTCCATGAATTCTGAGTAGTTTTCATTATCTTATTCTGTAAAATGATAAGTGATTAAATATTTAAAGGAAGTTGTGTGAAGTATTAGGCTTCAATGTTGGAAGAAGTTATGATGATTTGAAACTTTGCACTTCATTTACTTCTTGATTTGACCAATTAAGATGTTAATATCTGTTGTGAGAACATGTGAGATCTGAGATGGTATTGTCTCAGTCAACAAATGGTTAGAATCATATATTGATTTCATGACTGAGAATGTAGTTCATGGGTTGAGTGCAAATAAATAGGGAAATATATTTTTAAAGGGTGTGTAGAATCAGAGGACTTTAGAGTGACAGACTAAAACCCCCAATTTGATTTATAGTTTTAGGTTTTGAAACGAAATGTTAGCTCTCAGGTGGAGGGAGAAGAGGGAACTCTATAGTGAGAGCTAATATCTTCCCTGTCTAGCCGATCTTCAACACTATTCAAACTATAGATTAGCCATTGTTCTTTATAGCATCTCTAATAAGGGTAAAAAATATTATTATGTCTATTTGACACAACACATTTAACATACTTCCACAACATAATTTCTATATTTATCACTGATTCATGATAAGGAAAAAAATATTTTATTTATATTGCCTGCATCTTGCAAGTATTTTAGTTAAGCTAATTAGTTGCTTATTTTATTTTCAAATATCAAAAATTACAAAAAGAATCGAACTTTCATTCCTAATTTAACATCTTAAATTTATGTAAGAATATATTGCTAAGTAAGATTTTGTTATCTAAAATTAGTCCTCCCTGTGGGATCGATATTTAGGACTTAATCAGAAAGTTCTATATTACTTGATAACGATACGTATACTTGCGTAGTATCCCATATTGAAATATTATAATTGTATTCTTATTTGTTTCATAGTGAAATATTTACCTAGTTTTGCTTTGGATCAAGTTTTTTACTTTGTTGCAAATTAAGAATACCTAGTAAGGAAATTAATCACAAACATCGTATTTTACATCTACCTATATAGAAAACCGAGATCATAATGTTATTCAAGTCTGCTCGTTAATATACATTTTAGAATTAAGATCAACAAAATATTTAATGGAGCATGCATAAATTATTCTATAATTGAAAATTTATCATATCTTCTTATATCAACATCTCCAAATCTTTAACAATTATTTTTGTTTTATCAAATCAACTTTGTCACAGAGAATCATTTTTAACAAGCAATTAGAAGCTAAAATATGTGATAGATTTTTGAAGTTGTATATTAAGCTCATTGAATGCAAAGACGAATGTGCCAATAATATTAATCAAAGCCAAATTACTCACATTATTGTTAATTTTTTTATTTCAATTTTTAGTATAATGATGTGAATCACCAAGCACATGGTAAAATGTCATATATAGAGAATGTGCTTGAACATTCAAGGCATGTTGATTTATGTGTATATCATAATGAATCTAAGCATTGTTGGTATAATTTAGTGTATGAGTTATTTGAAAATAATGTATTTCATTCACTATTTTTTTATCAAATAATTTAAAGGATGGTAAATAATGGTAAATTGATTAGAATTGTTCAAGACTTATAATTCAAGATATGAAATGTATGTATGCAACACTTCCATAATTCAATGATATATTTTACTCTCATTGTTACTATTTTTACAAGTAAAAAAATGTTTTAACAAACAAACTTAAGTGTCACTAATCAGAACCACAATTAAAGCTAAGGGTTGAAAGAGTTGTCATAGTCATGTGTAACCTTGTGCCACAATCTTACCAACCATAACTTGATTGGGTTAAAATTAATAGAGTCCTTTAACTAAGCCACAATCAATGATAAATTTTTGGCTAATAGTTTTGGATCATGTCCTTCATTAATGGAAGATGGGGCCTATTATTTTTTTTTCTAACTATCCAAACCAATGTAGAGTGAATACAATTAGGAATTGTTCGGTTGGCAGAAAAAGTAATGCAATGGAAAATAAATGTAATACAAGAGTAATGTATTGCATTTGAAATACATTGGAGTTGTTTGGTTCATTGTTAAATAAAGAGGAAAATTCTTTTTATTAATTGTTTTGAAGTAAAATAGAAATAATGTATTTCAATATGAAAATTAGTGCATTGGTGGTGGCGAAGGGCCACGATCGGGAAAAATTATCTTGCGAGCGGTGTCCGATCATGACCGTAAATCACCTCGGTGGACCCCACCTAAATTTTTTTTTTTGAAAAAAAAAACTAAAATAATCCTGACCGTACATCACCGTGATCTACGGTCAGGATCAGACACCACATGAAGAGATGCATGCGGTGTCTATATGCAATAATTTCTCCACGACTGGTGGCCTATAGTTATGGGGTATAACGAGGGGAGGCGGCAAATAATGAGTTTGAGGTGCGAATTAGTAAATCGGTTAAATAAGTCGAATTTCAAATAGTAAGAAAACGAGCTAATGACTGAATTTTTAATACAATGCTAATTTATATTGAATTGAAAATTCTTCCAAACAAGGTAGAATTTTCAAATTCCTTGCATTAGGAATGTAAATGCGCTGGTGATGTCTTGACTAAAATGGCCTTTAAGTCCGTATCTTTGCCATCCAACATGATCTCTTTTCTTTTGTGGATGTATACGAAGTCTTCAATTTTTTTCCAAAGTTATGATCTTGATCATCATAATGTTCTCCCTGTTAACTTGACCTACACGTAATTGCATTCATCTTATTATCCTTTTTTTCCAAGGGACATTTACATACATTTCACCAAATTCCTACGTATTTACATGTCTAAAACTATACTTTATTCTTTTACATTTATACCATTCAAATCTTTTATATCAAATAAGAAATTCCACAATTTGAGCTTTTTAAAAGTTAAATATACATCATCATGCATATAGATAAGATGGCATCAACATAAAATTTTAAATTTAGGAGGTTGAAATGTGCAAACAAATAGAGAGTGTCATGTATGTGAATCTTCCGTTTTTCTTTAAATAGTNGTAATACAAGAGTAATGTATTGTATTTGAAATACATTGGAGTTGTTTGGTTCATTGTTAAATAAAGAGGAAAATTCTTTTTTTTTTTTTAATTGTTTTGAAGTAAAATAGAAATAATGTATTTCAATACAAAAACTAGTGCATTGGTGGTGGCGAAGGGCCGCGATCGGTGGCCTATAGTTACGGGGTATAACGAGGGGAGGCGGCAAATAATGAGTTTGAGGTGCGAATTTGGAAATCGGTTAAATAAGTTGAATTTCAAATAGTAAGAAAATGAGCTAATGACTGAATTTTTAATACAATGCTAATTCATATTGAATTGAAAATCCTTCCAAACAAAGTTGAATTTTCAAATTCCTTGCATTAGGAATGTAATGCGCTGGTGATGTTTTGACTAAAAATGGCCTTAAGCCCGTATCTCTGCCATCCAACATGATTTCTTTTCTTTTGTGGTTGTATACGAAGTCTTCAAATTTTTTCCAAAGTTATGATCTTGATCAGCATAATGTTCTCCCTGTTAACTTGACCTACACGTAATTGCATTCATCTTATTATCTTTTTTTCCAAGGGGCATTTACATGCATTTCACCAAATTCCTACGTATTTACAAATCTAACAACTATACTTTATTTTCTTACATTTATACCACTCAAATCTTTTATAAAAAATTCCACAATTTTAGCTTTTAAAAAGTTAAATATACATCATCATGCATAGATAAGATGGCATAAACATAAAATTTTAAATTTAGGGGTTTGAAATGTGCAAACAAATAGAAAGTATCATGTATGTGAATCTTCCGTTTTTTTTTTAATTGCTGTTCATAATATTTATTTAAATCCTTAATTATATATATATATATATATTATATTGATAAGAACAAAAATTAAATGATGTATAAAATCGACAAAAAATTTTGAAACTTTCATTCCTTGTAAATCTACTGTGGTTGTTCCGTGAAATCTCATCTCAAAAAGTTATGTTCAATAATTGATCCTTACAATGGCATAAAATTATGAAACTCTCATTCCTTATGAATCTACTTGTGGTTGTTTTGTGAAATCATTAACAACAACGACAACAAAAACTTTATTCCACTAAGTGGGTCCGCTACATGAATCATTTTTCTCCATTGTGTTAAACTATTTAGAGTCATATTTTCATTTAATTCTAATAAATTAAGATCATTTTTTATACAATATGTCCAAGTCATCCTAGGTCTACCTCTATCTTTCTTAACATAAGCCGAATCTAAACATCTAATCTTCTAATCAGATCATCAGATGGTCGGCGCTTAATGTGACCGAACCATCTAAGATGACTCTCTCTAATGATGTCTGTCAGTGGAGCTACACCAACCCTATCATGAACATATTCATTTCACATTTTGTCTCTAAGTGTAAAGCCACTTATCCACCTAATCATTCTCATCTCAACAACACTTAATTTAGTTTTATGCTTCTCTTTTAAAAGCGACATTCAGCACCAAAGTGCATTGCAAGTCTCACAACCATCTTATAAAATTTTTCTTTCAGTATATGCTGTACTTTTTTATTGTGCAATAAGCCCAAATCATTCCTACACTTCAACCAACCAACTTGAATTCTACTAATAAAATTCTCATCAATATCAACATCTATTTAAACATAAAATCCAAGATTTCTAAATTGTTCACACCTTTTAATAATTTGATCACCCATAGCTACATTTTTGTCACTAAGGCTACTACTACTAAAATTACATTCCATGTGTTCAATTTTAGTTCTACTCAAACAAAGACCTTTAACCTTTTAGATAGACCTCAAAAATTCAAGTTTTTTCTGAGCTTTTTCTCTCGTCTTATCCAGGAGAAAGATATCATCAGCAAAAAACATACACCAAGGTACATCCTCCTGTAAGTGTCTAGTAAGACCATCCATAACTAAAGCAAAAAGATATGGGCTTAAAACCGAAATCTGATGTAAACCAACATAATTAGGAAAATGTTTGGTAAATCCTACTTTATCCCACATAAAATTTGTTTCTTCATGAACATCCCAAATTTTGAAATCTTGAATTTGGCTCAAAAAATAACTTTATTTGTGTCTTTTTGATACCCCCATCTAATTTTACGATAATGATTCATAGTATTATTTATTTTACAACCCTTCATCTTAAAATCTACAACTAATAATCGATGTTGAGTACTTAAATCCTCACTTGGAATGACTTTACAATCATTACATTCTCGACGATTTCTTCTTCTCATAATAAAATAATCAATTTGTATTTTTTTAGATCCATTCTTATAAGTAATAATATGCTCGTCTCTTTTCTTGAATAAAGTATTAGCAATAAAAAAATTATACCTTAAATCAAAATCTATCATAGTTCTACCTTCTTCATTAATCACTCCAAAATCGTAGCCACTATGAATATTTCTAAAATCTTCTATCACTCTAGCAACATGTCCATTTAATTCTCCACCAATAAATATTCTTTCTACAATAGGTATCATTTGTATTAAGTCTTCTAAGTCATTCCAGAATTTATCTTTAGAACCTATATCCAACCAACTTGAGGAGCATAATCACTTATAATATTAAAAATCTTAGTATCAACAATAATCTTAAGGGCTATAATTATATCTCCAATTCTATTAATTTTTACAATATTATCTTTCAAATTCTTATATATAATTATACCTAACTCATTTCTAGTGCAACTCTTACCTCAATATCAGAGTTTAAAACCTAACTTATTAATCTCCTTAACCATTTATTTCTTGAATGCATAAGATATTTTTATTTCTATGAATCATATTTTCAGCTAATTTCATTAATTTACCAGTAAGACTACATATATTCCAAGTTTCTATCATAATACTTGTTTCATGAACTAACTTCTTTACCTATATTCGTCCATAATGTGAAAACTCTTGCTTATTTGACACTGCACTCAGGCACCGATGTCGCGGCCTTTGCACACTTTTCGTTGTATGCAGACCATACAACGAGTCGCTTCAAGAGGACGCCCTAGCACTTACACAATGATCAAAAGGATTCATGTCATGTTTTTTTTTATAAGTTTTACGCAGGCTGTCAACTACCCAACATAACCTTCCACTTTTTACATCTGGGCTTGGGACCAACAATGGTTGTGTTTGTTTCGTGAAATCCCTTCTCAAAAAATTATGTTTGATGATTATCCCTCACAATGACATAATGACAGTTTAATCTAATCATTAATGAATTAATTAATTAAAAAAGGCACAAAATATTAAACATGTGTGTGGTGTGTTTGTGTATAGACACACATAAACTCACGTTCGTGGCTAACTGAATACCTTTTAGATTGCTACCAACCGCCTCCATCCGCCAAAAGAAATAAATATGCTCTCCAAATCCAAAATAAATATTAGGCTTGGATAAGGTATGTGAATAAGTATAGATTTGATGATACTATTGTGATATTGTAGTATAATGTCCTTCTAAATCAATGAGCTTTGCTTTTGTCTGCATATAAATAAAATCTCTTAACCTATCCAAAAAAAATAGTCATTGGCCAGTAGAGATGTAAATGAGCATAACATAAGCTAGTTTAGTATTTGTTGGTGTTTAACTCATTTGAAAATGAGTTGTTCGAATTCGACTCATGATCAAAATTATTCGTGAAATTATTGTTCGTGTTGCATTCTTCATGTATTGTTTATGAGAAGAGGCCATAATCTTTCAGGGCTTCTCAATAAAGTCATGTTGTATTCTTCAAATATTTTCAAAATTGAAACCGTTAACAAAAAGGAAAAAAAGCAAAAAAGGAAAGAAAATCAAAACTAACCTGCCTGCACATTGAAGGCCAACGACCTAACAGTTACCGAAAGCCAGTCCAGTAAATTGCAACATATCTTCAAAAAAAAAGTAATATGTTTATAAAACCTATCTATGCTTGCAAATATCTAATGCACATATAAACCCATCTATGCTTGTAAATCAACTAGTGTTTGACTTGTTTATAAATGGAGCTCAAAAAATCTATTTGCAGTTGACTTGCTTATTTAACAAATAAATTGAATACGAGCTACTTAACAAGCTGAGCAAAAGTAGCTCACGAACAACAAATTTTCATTGTAAAGTTCCAATGAAAGAAACATATACAAAATTTAATCAATTATGAAAATTTCAATAAAAATTTAGTGTGTTGAATTTTAAATTTGAATTTTTCAATAAGAGTTAAAAATTAATAATATGTCATAAAATCTTGCTTATAGTTCTCTTAAATATTTATTTATCTGACGGATTATAATCTAAATATATTACAATTAATTATTTTTCATTAGAATGCATAATACATTTTTGAATTTTTTTTAATAATAATAAGTAAATTATATGAAGAATCAATTAATAATTTCATCATATTTATTATAAATTGAATAAATATTTGCAAATTGAATTTATTTTTCAAGCATTAATTGCTCAAATTTAAAATGATATATCACCGTCAATCACGTGATGAATATGTAATCTATCCTTCTCATTACACACCGAAGGGGACGATCATTATCTTCGAGTCACCGCACAGTCTTTTAAGAGCCGAGCGCTCGCCTACTCAGAAAAGTCAATTGTGAAACACGTTGGCCGGAAAGCAGTGGGCTGCGAGGGACCAAAAATACTATGCACCAATGGTGAACAACAAGCACCAGTAGGTGGAGTTGTTAACCCTTCGATATGAGTTAAGATTCGTGCAGAGATTAGTGCGATCCTGTGCCAGCATTTAAACCAGATCAAAGGCTGGTAAATAATGCTATTAAAGTTTTAATTCTGAAGAAATGATTAATGGTCTTACACATTAAAAAGATCTGTAATCATATAATAATGAAATACCCTTTGATGTGCTATGATCTTATAGATAATATTGATGAGTGTTGAATTTCAAATTATCATTTGTGGATGCGTCGCACGAGTTAGATTCGGGGGAAGGAGGAAGAGGAAGATGGAGAGAGAGGGTAGTTAGGTAAAATTTTGTAGTGAAACCGGGGAAAAAGACTTTTTATTCATCTTTTTGCCTCATATTTATAGTGTTGTATTTGTGCGATTACAGAAAGAAGGGAGCGGTTTTGAAAACCACCCATAATGCGATTATTTGTGCTGATATTAAACCAAATATATGTTACAATTTGAGTTTGAATATGACAGTATCAGCTGGTCGACTCGTTTGGGTTCAGCCGACTGAGGCAACCAGTCGATTGACAATCGTGCCTGTCGAAAGGCAGTGAGTCGACTGGTTGCGATCAGACGCCCTTATATGAAGTTTGGGCAGTCAGGGCTATAGGCGTGGTTCGTCGATTGAGCCTCTCGCCATTGTGTGTCGATTAACACTGATCGGGCGATTGGTCGTTGAATGAACAGTTCAGATCGTGCTCTTCTGCTACAATACATCTATTATCCAGCCATTATCATGGGCCGCTCGATTGCTTTGAGATTCGCGTCAGCACTTCTAGTATATAAATTTCAGTTCCCGAGTTTTCCTGCTTCTTGACAGTGATATCTACGAAAAGATAGAGAAACTATTTAATAATCAGTGGTGTTAAAAACACGAAACATAATTCAGTAATTAACTTTTCATTGAATTTTATGCCCAACATGCTCTATAAATAGAGTCATGGGCTTGGCACGTCATCCATTGCTATCATTTTTCCTAATTAATCGAGTTGCGTCATGGATGATGATTTGAGCCAGATCGTCGTGGATCCTAGAGTTCTTGGCAGGGTGGGCTATGGGCCCTCGACCTCTGTGAAGAAGAATGAGGTTAAGAAAGGGAAATGATCGAGGCCTGAACCTTCGTTAGCTGCTCAAGTTGACTCATCTAGAGATCTCGAGGGGTGAATGTCGAAAGTCCCTCGTTAGGGGGTCATGACCTTGAGTCTGGCATGGGCGTAAGTGTCAAGGGCAAGCGGGACCTACTCGCTAAAGGTGTTAAGGTGATAAAAAATGAGCTGGTGGGAGGAGCGATCATCGTCTCTCCTTAGCCATCACTGCAGGATGGTAGAGGTACGTAAGGGTGAGAGGAAGAGAAGCTCTTTAAGACATTTCTTCTACAGATAGATTTATGAATATGTAAGACTTTCCTTAGTTGATGGTTCTCAATAATTTTTTTATATTATTCCAATGTAGATGAATCAGTCGAGTCGGAGGACAGCCAGGATGGTGGGTCGACGAAGGACTCTGTGGAGTTCGCCCCAGCAACAGTAGCCGCTCTGCAGCCGAATATGCAAGGCTACTGTTGTCAATCACTTCAGAAGGGCGTTGATTCCCTGACCTTTTTCCCTCCGCTGGCTCTGAATGTGAACGAACAGAGTGGTGGTTTTCTTCCTCTGGAGCCATGGAGCAGTAGACAAGGGGTCCGGTCCTTTAGTAATGATGCTTGATTCTTCAGGGGAAAAGGCCAAAGGCACAACCACAGATTTTGTATGAGATGTATGCGATTATATTCTTATCAGATTACCTATCTCTTTCTCATGGGACATTCCATTCATCAAGTCATGGAATGGTTTCATCTATCAAACTTTGAGTCCTTTAACTTCTCATTTGAACCTTATTTAATAAGCTTGCTTTAGGACTTACCAATTGAATTCAATTTTTGAATTGGGTTCCCTTTTGAATAAGTTTCTTCTTAAATTCACTAAAATTCATATATTTGAGGATGAACTTCTTATTAACATCCTTCCTTGTATCCCCACTACATGAAAGTTATCGTCCCCTAAGCTGATTTTCTCCTTTTAAAATGGACGAAGCCTATCACTTAATCCATTTCATCTCAGCTTTGTCATTAATTTTTTAATGGGATTTGATTATTTGAAGAAGACATCTGATGATCTTAGCTTTTCTATGGTAGATCCCCAAGTTTTCGATGAGAAAGAACTCCATATGGAATTCGACTTTAACTCTAAAGAAGATTTCTTACTCTTAAAGAAGAGAAATACTGACTGTTCCCAAGTTGTGACTGTTTTTCTGCTATTCAAAATATTTTTGAGGAAGCAAAAAAAACTCATCAAGTCATTTAAGTCACTAAAATTCTTAGGTCTATTAAAATGATGGATGAGAAATCAGTTGAGTATTAGGTGAAGTTTGTAATGACCCATCGATATTTGAAGTTGGTTCATCTTCCATGACAACAATTGTGCTAACCAAGACTTAAGAAATAAATAAGAATAGAAGACTTCATAAAAAGTAAATTTGAGCAGATAAGGAGAAGAAGTTAACCGAGAAGAATGATGCCTATGAAAACATATCTGACTTATTTAAAACCTCTCCTCTTTTGGGAGGAAGTTGGTTTCACTCACTTTTTGTTGTTTAAGAAGAAGAATATATATGTATAATAGCTGATCATCGTCTTCCTTCTTTTAAGTATGAGAATATTAGTAAGGAAAAAATAAGCATTGGCATCCTCATTTACTTGAGATATTTAAGAGGATAACACATAGGGAAACTTGTACTATGGAAAAAGATCTTAAATCAGCAGAGGGCATTGTTTCCTAAGAGGAGAAGAATAAAATCTTAAAATATGATAGTCACCAAGGAAGATTGCATAATTATCAAAGAAGTTCCCATGCATTATTACATGGAAATAACCATTATCATGGAAGCTCTAAGCCTAGAACCATCGATAATATTATGATAATTAGGTCCAAAAGATTAAGATATATATATATATATATATGTATTCATTCATTATCGGTTCATCCCTTACATTGCATATCCCCATAAGCACATTCTTAATCCATATATCTCTTCAAAAAAACCTAGAAAGTACACCTNATGATATATCACCGTCAATCACGTGATGAGTATGTAATCTATCCTTCTCATTACGCACCGAAGGGGACGATCGTTATCTTCGAGTCACCGCACAGTCTTTTAAGAGCTGAGCGCTCGCCTACTCAGAAAAGTCAATTGTGAAACACGTTGGCTGGAAAGCAGCGGGCTGCGAGGGGCCAATGCACTATGCACCAATAGTGAACAACAAGCACCAGTACGTGGAGTTGTTAACCCTTCGATGTGATTTAAGATTCGTGTAGAGATTAGCTGGTAAATAATGCTAATTCTGAAGAAATGATTAATGGTCTTACACATTAAAAAGATCTGTAATCATATAATAATGAAATACCTTTTGACGTGCTATGATCTTATAAATAATATTGATGTGTGTTGAATTTCAGATTATCATTTGTGGATGCGTCGCATGAGTTAGAATCGGGGGAAGGAGGAAGATGAAGATGGAGTGAGAGGGTGATTAGGTAAAATTCTGTAGTGAAATCGGGGAAAAAGACCTTTTTATTCATCTTTTTGTCTCATATTTATAGTGTTGTATTTGTGCAATTACAGAAAGAAGGGAGCGGTTATGAAAACCACCCATAATGTGGTTATTTGTGCTGATATTAAACCAAATATATGTTATAATTTGAATTTGAATATGGCAGTATCAGCTGGTCGACTCGCTTGGGTTCAGCCGACTGAGGCAACCAGTCGATTGACAATCGTGTCTGTTGAAAGGCAAGTAGTCGACTGGTTGCGATTGGATGCCCTTTTATGAAGTTTGGGCAGTCAGGGCTATAGGCGTGGTTCGTCGATTGAGTCTCTTGCCATTGTGTGTCGATTAACGCTGATCGGGCGATTGGTTGTTGAATGAACAGTTCAGATCGTGCCCTTCTGCTATAATACATATATTATCCAACCATTATCATGGGCTACTTGATTGCTTTGAGATTTGCGTCAGCGCTTCTAGTATATAAATTTCCCGAGTTTTCCTGCTTCTTGACAGTGATATCTACGAAAAGATAGAGAAACTATTTAATAATCAGTGGCGCTAAAACAAGAAACATGATTCAATGATTAACTTTTCTTTAAATTTTATGCCCAACATGCTCTATAAATAGAGTCATAAGTTTGGCACGTCATCCATCGCTATCATTTTTCCTAATTAATCGAGTTGTGTCACGGATGATGATTTGAGCCAGATCGTCTTGGATCCTAGAGTTCTTGGCAAGGTGGGCTATGGGCCCTCGACCTCTGTGAAGAAGAATGAGGTTAAGAAAGGGAAACGATCGAGGCCTGAACCTTCGTCAGCTGCTCAAGTTGACTCATCTAGAGATCTCGAGGGGTGAATGTCGAAAGTCTTTCGTTAGGGGGTCATGACCTTGAGTCTGGCATGGGCCTAAGTGTCAAGTGCAAGCGGGACCTACTCGTTGAAGGAGTTAAGGTGATAAAAAATGAGCTGGTGGGAGGAGTGATCATCGTCTCTCCTTAGCCACCACTGCATGATGGTAAAGGTATGTAAGGGTGAGAGGAAGAGAAGTTCTTTAAGACATTTCTTCTATAGATAGATTTATGAATATGTAAAACTTTCCTTAGTTGTTGATAGTTCTCAATAATTTTTTATATTATTCTAATGTAGATGAATCAGTCGAGTCGGAGGACCGCCAGGATGGTGGGTCGATGAAGGACTCTGTGGAGTCCGCCCCAGCAACAGTAGCTGCTCTGCAGGCCGAATATGAAGGGCTTCTGTTGTCAATCACTTCAGAAGGGCGTTGATTCCCTGACCTTTTGCCCTCCACTGGCTCTGAACATGAGCGAACAGAGTGGTGGTTTTCTTCCTCTGGAGCCATGGAGCAGTAGACAGGGGGTCCAGTCCTTCTGTAATGATGCTTGATTCTTCGGGGGAAATGACCAAAGACACAACCACATATTTTATATGAGATGTATGTGGTTATATTCTTATCAGATTACCTATCTCTTTCTCATGGGACATTCCATTCACCATCATGGAATGGTTTCATCTATCAAACTCCGAGTCCTTTAACTTCTCATTTGAACCTTATTTAATAAGCTTGCTTTAATACTCTTTCCGATTGAATTCAATTTTTTAATTCAGTTCCCTTTTGAATAAGTTCCTTCTTAAATTCACTAAAATTCATATATTTGAGGATGAACTTCTTATTAACATCCTTTCTCGTATCTCCTCTACGTGAAAGTTGTCGTCCCCTAAGTTGATTTTCTCCTTTGAAAATGGACGAAGCCTATCACTTAATCCATTTCATCTCAGAGATGGGTTTGTCATTAAGTTTGGAATGGGATTTGATTATTTGAAGAAGACATCCGATAATCTTAGCTTTTCTATGGTAGATCCCCAAGTTTTCGATTAGAAAGAACTCCAGATGGAATTCGACTTTAAGTCTAAAGAAGATTTCATAGTCTTAAAGAAGAGAAATACTAAATGTTCCCAAGATGTGACTATTTTTCCTACTATTCAAAATATTTTTGAGGAAGCCAAAAAAACTCATCAGGACATTTAAGTCACTAAAATTCTTAGGTGATGGATGAGAAATAAGTTGAAGTATTAGGTGAAGTTTGTAATGATCCATCGATATTTGAAGTTGGTTCATCTTCTATGACAACAATTGTGCTAACCAAGACTTAAAAAATAAATAAGAATAGAAGACTTCATAAAAAGTAAATTTGAGCTGATTAGGAGAAGTTAACCGAGAAGAATGATGCCCATGAAAACAGATCTTACTTATTTAAAACCTCTCCTCTTTTGGGAGGAAGTAGGTTTCACTCACTTTTTGTTGTTTAAGAAGAAGAATATATATGTATAATAGTTTATCACCGTCTTCCTTCTTTTACATATGAGAATATTAGTAAGGAAAAAATAAGCATTGTCATCCTCATTTACTTGAGATATTTAAGAGGATAACAAATAGGGAAAATTGTACTATGGAAAAAGATCTTAAATCAGTAGAGGGCATTGTTTCCTAAGAGAAGAAGAATAAAATCTTGAAATATGATAGTCACCAAGGAACATTGCATAATTATCAAAGAAGTTCCAAGCATAATTACATGGAAATAACCATTATCATGGAAACTCTAAGCCTAGAACCATAGATAATATTTTGATAATTAGATCCAAAAGATTACGATATATGTATTCATTCATCATCGGTTCATCTCGTACATTGCATATCCCCATAAGCACATTTTTAATCCTTATATCTCTTCAAAAAGACCTAGAAAGTACACCTCCTATCACTTGAGGCACTTCCTTTCTTCCCGCTGTCCCTCCAAAGAACCCCAAGGGTTAAGGATGAAAAGAAGATGTCCCTACTGATAATATATTTATGCTCTGAATTTAAAGTGTCACCTCCTCCTATAGATGATATTAAGTTATTATGAGGGAAGCTGATGTTAGAGTGAAGGAAATGGATATTGATGAAGAGCCCAAATACCTCCCTATTGATACAATGAATTTCAAAGGTAAAATTATCAATGAAGTGTCAAGTGAACTAAAAGCTAGCATTAAGGAACAGAAGGAAGAAGATGAATCCTTAAAAAAATTAGAGGCAACTACCACTAAATAATAGTTGAAACCAAAGCTTCATAAAGAGAGCAAAAAAATGAAGCTGATCAGCAAGATCTTATGGTTGAGAAAAGCGTCACACTAAACACATCCCAACATATTTTAAATCAATTAAGGTAGAAGGATAAAATAATAAAAAATTTGGAGAGAAAGATGGATGAGATAATGAATTCTATCCCTTTAAATCAATATTTACTCCTGATATCAACACATATCTATATCATCAAGATGTTGTGGTCAAAGAAGTTTTTCCACCTAACAGAACTCAACGTCTGTCTGATGTGCTAAGATAAAGAGATGAGAAGATAAAAGTACTAGAAAAGAGGATGGGAGAATTACTGGTTTCAACACCCCATAACCTAGTGCGATCTCCAACTATAGTGTCAGTAAATATGGAAGTAGAGACATCTGAAGTTGTTTGTTTAATCGACAACTTAAGGACCAAAAGATCTGAGGAGAAGTCTCCAAGAAACACTCTAAAGTGCCATTTATCCATGATAAAGACTTTAAATCTCTTATCAAGTAGCAAGTGAAGGATACTATAGCTTAAGCTTGAGGTGGTACACTGGTGCCTAAAGAACTATCTCATTCAGCTTTAGTGGGACCAATATAGGATATTTTAGCTATTTTACAAACACGAGCATATAGCCTGACTACCCTATGATTGGGTCCATTGTGTTGGCACGACTTCGGCCCTGTAAGGCCGATCCAGTCGACTTGACTAAGTCAGTTGGAATCATTTATCTTTAGGTCGATAAAAATGCTCAGTTGACTAGCTTTCAATGATCGACTTATTTAGCTTGCCGGTCGACCATCGATCCCAATACAAGTTCTTGTCCGTAAAATGAGACTATGTTGTTGAGCAAAAGATGAATCGTTGTAACTCTCTAGATATGTCATTTCTTAAATATGTGGTCTTTGGATCATTGTGAGGCTTGGTTGAGTGGCCAACTTGGTACCTAATGAGGAATCTTTGGGAGCATTCGTGGGGAGGCAGGTGATGTCAAGGAACTTAATTTGTTCTTGGAATGTACTTACAGATAGATATGTCAGTGCTTTCACTCAATTTTCTTATAGTGGTTGGCTTAAACAACTTTCTTGTTTTAACTGGATGGGTTCAAGTTTGGGTCATTTCTTCGTCTCCATGACTTGATCGGTCTTGATCTTAGTTGCTTTGGCCCAAATGGTTGTATCCGGTCGGATATGTGGTCCTTCTAACCTTCTGGTGGTGGGCTCTCCTTCGTTGTACTTTTTCTTTTTGAAATTTTGGATCTCCTAAGGATTAGCGTTGACACATTTTCCATGCACACTTAGCCCTAATCTGAGCACTAGACAGACTTCTATTCCGTTGTAGAGAACGGCCATAACGCTCACCGTGGTTATTTGATAAAATGTTGTCGAGGCAAGATATCTGTTATGTCTGTGGCTTTTGGTCGAGCCTTTATCAGTTTAAAAATTGGAAATGCCCCCAAAACCCAAATTTGCTGACACCATCTATTGGGATCGTGCTGGTAGCCCCGCTGAAGCTATCGGGAAGGTCGACGACGAGGAAAGCGTGGTTGCGAAGCTGTGAGGACAGTGGCGCCGGAGTTTGGCTGAAGCTCACCACGGCTAGGCAAGAGGTTACAAACGACGACGAGGCAAGAGGTTACGGACGACCCTGTCGAAGTGATGGAAAGTGGGATTAACGAACGACAGTATTGAGCTTGTCTTTATATATATAAATTTTAAATGTTTTTCTTTAAGTTCCCTGTTAAATAGATGACCTGGATTTCTCATTCATAATAGTATTTTTCTTTAATTCATTTGAGTAATATACNTCTTGTATATATATATATATATATATACATATATATATATATATATATACATATATATATATATATATATTTCTGTGTGTGTGTGTGTGTATTCATTCATCATCGGTTCATCCCGTACATTGCATATCCCCATAAGAACATTTTTAATCCTTATATCTCTTCAAAAAGACCTAGAAAGTGCACCACCTATCACCTGAGGCACTTCCTTTCATCCCGCAGTCCCTCCAAAGAACCCCAAGGGTTAAGGATGAAAAGAAGATGTCCCTACTGATAATATATTTATGCTTTGAATTTAAAGTGTCACCTCCTCCTATAGATGATATTAGGTTATTATGAGGGAAGCTGATGTTAGAGTGAAGGAAATGGATATTGATGAAGAGCCCAAATACCTCCCTATTGATACAATGAATTTCAAAGGTAAAATTATCAATGAAGTGTCAAGTGAACTAAAAGCTAGCATTAAAGAACAAAAGGAAGAAGATGAATCCTTAAAAAAATTAGAGGCAACTACCACTAAATAATAATTGAAACCAGAGCTTCATAAAGAGAGCAAAAAAAATTAAGCTGATCTGCAAGATTTTATGGTTGAGAAAAGCGTCACACTAAGCACATCCCAACATATTTTAAATCAATTAAGGTAGAAGGATAAAATAAAAAAAAATTGGAGAGAAAGATGGATGAGATAATGAATTATATCCCTTTAAATCAATATCCACTCCTGATATCAATACATATCTATATCATCAAGATGTTGTGGTCAAAGCAGTTTTTCCACCTAACAGAACTCAACGTTTGTCTGATGTGCTAAGATAAAGAGATGAGAAGATAAAAATACTAGAAAAGAGGATGGGAGAATTATTGGTTTCAACACCCCATATCCTAATGCGAACTCCAACTATAGTGTCAGTAAATGTGGAAGTAGAGACATCTGGAGTTGTTTGTATAATCAACAACTTAAGGACCAAAATAACTGAGGAGAAGTCTCCAAGAAACACTCTAAAGTGCCATTTATCCATGATAAAAACTTTAAGTCTCTTATCAAGTAGCAAGTGAAGGATATTATAGCTTAAGCCTAAGGTGGTACACTGGTGCCTAAAGAACTATCTTATTCAGCTTTAATGGGACCAATATAGGATATTTTAGCTACTTTACAAACACGAGCATATAGCCTGACTCCCCTATGATTGGGTCCATTGTGTTGGCACGACTTCGACCCTGTAAGGCCGATCCAGTCGACTTGACTAAGTTGGTTGGAATCATTTATCTTTAGGTCAGTAAAAATGCTCAGTCGACTAGACTTCGATGATCAACTTATTTAGTTTGACTGTTGACCATCGATCCCAATACAAGCTCTTGTCCGTAAAATGAGACTAGGCTATTGAGCAAAAGATGAATTGTTGTAACTTTGTAGATATGTCATTTCTTAAATAGGGGGTCTTTGAATCATTGTGAGGCTTCATTGAGTGGCCAACTCTTGGTACCTAATGAGGAATCCTTGGGAGCATTCATGGGGGGCAGGTGATGTTAAGGAACTTGATTTGTTCTTGGATTGTACTTACATATATATATATATATATATGTCGATGCTTTCGCTCAATTTTCTTATAGTGGTTGGCTTAGACAACTTTCTTGTTTTAACTAGATGGGTTCAAGTTTAGGTCATTTCATCGCCTCCATGACTTGGTCTGTCTTGATCTTAGTTGCTTTGGCCCAGATGGCTGTATCCGGTCCAATATGTGGCCCTTCTAGCCTTCTGCTGGTGGGCCCTCTTTCGTTGTACTTTCTTCTTTTTGAAATTTTGGATCTCCTAAGGATTAGTGCCGACGCATTTTCCATGCACACTTATGCCTCATCTGAGCACTAGGCAGACTTCTATTCCGTTGTAGAGAACGACCATAACGCTTATCGTGGTTGTTTGATACAATATTGTCGAAGCAAGATATCTACTATATCCGTGGCTTCTGGTCGAGCGTTTATCAGTTTAAAAATTGGAAATGTCCCAAAAACCCAAGTTTGCTGACACCATCCGTTGGGATCGTCCTGGTAGCTCCGCTGAAGCTATCGGGAAGGTCGACGACGAGGAAAGCGTGGTTGCGAAGCTATGAGGACAGTGGCGCCGGAGTTTGGCTGAAGCTCACCACGGCGAGGCAAGAGGTTACAAACGACAGCGAGGCAGGAGGTTACGGACGGCCCTGTCGAAGTGATGGGAAGTGGGATTAACGAACGACAGCATTGAGTTTGTCTTTATATATATATAAATTTTAAATGTTTGTCTTTAAGGTCCTTGTTAAATAGGAGATGACCTGGATTTCTCATTCATAATAGTATTTTTCTTTAATACATTGAGTAATATACATGAATAGGTTTACAGAACAAACAATTGTAAGTTTTCAAATTACAAAAATATATATATCAACATATAAAAAATTCAAAATAATACAAAATTAAAAATAAGGAAGTTGTTAGGAAGTTATATGCCAAAATGCATCATGTTCTCCTTAGCATTTACTACTCAAAACATAATTGTATGCCCGGAAAATAATTTCAAACCGGCGGGCCGGCAATGCACCCAACCTATTCTGTAACGTTCACAATAATGCCATATTTTATTATGATTTACATCATGCCATGCCGGTCATTCACCATGCGGTGAACGTACCCAACGATTCCACTTTGAATTCCAAAATTACCTCCCTCCACTAATCAAATTCTGACACGTTCGCGTGGAGACATGGGTGGGTGGCCGCCAGGTCGGAAAATGACCGGTTCGGCTGCCACGTGGACGACTTTCCCGGTAAAACCACCGGCTGGAAGCAACCACCGAAGTGCATTTCCTATTCTGCTTGCATCATACGGAAGGAATCGTGTCCGCACAAGAGGAGGGCTATATATGTAATTATGCATCGAGACCGGGTCAATACCGTCAAAATTGACGAACCGGGCTCTGTAAACCGCGTGGGCCGGCTGGATGACGATAGCCAAAAGGAGGAAGCGAATTAAAAGAAATGTTTGAAAAATGGACAATTCGGAAGCAATAATACGTAGATGCCCTGAGATCACGCAAGTAATTACGCCTTGGACTCGTCGTCCCGAAAAATAAATAAATAAATTTGTTCCTCAATCTACCCTGAGGAAAAATTATTGGAATGCATAAAATATCTAATTTTCATTGTCCATCACAATAAATATGTATAATAGTGGTCCCTATTTTGATTTTTTTTTATATAAAAAAAAATTGCTGTGATGACGGTAAAGATCAGATACCGCATGTATCTCTGCATAAATGTTGCCGAAAAATTATTGGAACATATATAGAGATGCATACAGTATTTGATTTTCATTTTCCATCACAGCAAATATATATAATAGTGGTCCCTATTTTGATTTTTTTTATATAAAAAAAATTGCTGTGATGACGGTGAAGATCAAATATCTTATGTATCTCTGCATATATGTTGCCAAAAGATTATTGGAACATATGTAGAGTTGCATACAGTATCTGATTTTCATTGTCTATCACAGCAAATATGTATAATGGTGGTCCCTATTTTGATTTTTTTTTTATATAAAAAAAAAATTACTGTGATGACGGCGAAGATCAAATACCGTATGTATCTTTGCATATATGTTGCGGCATGGAATAATTTATTATGAGTGGGAGGGCAGAATTGTCCAAAAAAATATAACGCGTTGGATTCGTTTGGAAATCTACGGTTTCGAAGTGGTCCGTGGCCTATCCGTTTACAAAAGAAAAATAGGAAGTTAAAACGGAACATTTTTGAAAATGTGTAAATCAAGCAAAAAATTTGTGAAAATAAGTTATTTCTTTACAGTGAAGACGATGCCAGGTGGCGGGAGAGACATGTGCGTTACATATGCGCTGTCGGATTAGGACATTGCTGACTGATGATTTTAGGAACATTTTGTTTAATTGCAGAAGGAGTAATTAAGTAATATTTAAATTTCAAGACTTTATATAGATGTGATTAAAAAAATGCAAAAATGACTACAGAGATGAGAAAATCTTTATATTTTAAGGGGAAAAAAAATAGAGTTTTGGGGGTGGAGGATTTGAAATTTTGAATTTGAAATTTTGGAATAGAAGAGGGGTGGTGTTGTAAAAGAACAAAAATGGCAAAAGGAAGAAACGGCGAAAGAAGGCAGAGAGCAGAGCATTAGTTACGCCCACGGACTCTTTCAGCCATTCAATGCTCCAACAAACGCTCGGCTCGTTTCAACCCTTTTCTTCATCGTTCTCCTACCTTTCAACTCTTCCGTCTGCTTCCTTTTACGGAGGCTCATCATCCTCGAGCATTCCGTTGTACGCCGGCCGTCTGTTATCTCCTTCGCCGCCGCACACGCGCGCATCTCAGGTATATCATGTTTGATGAGAGCTTAAAATTCTTGTTTTTGAGATGAGGAGCAGAGGAAAAATGGCGCCTTTTCTGTGTATACCTGACTGAAAAAGTTTTTTTTTTTTTTTTTTGCTTTAATGATGTCTAGGTTGAGATGAAGTTGATGAAGGACATGCTCTCATCAGCACGTGAGCAGGGGTTTCTAGCCGGCGATATCGAAGAAGTAGCCTGGCTAGGGGAGAGGGACAATCTCCTTGGGGAGGACTTCCAGGTAGACGACCTCCTTGACCTCAGGGGACTTCCTGAGTCTGAGGAAGACGAGGAGGCTCCGAAAATCACAGAAGCCCCAAACCATAAACACAGCTTCTCTCCCCTGAAAACATTTCCTTGTGCAGACAGCGAAAACAACGAGCGTCTTGAGCTCTACTCCGAAATCACGCTCCACGTAAGTGCGTTTCACTGCTTGCTGAGAAAAAGAAGCTCTTTTATCCCCAAATATGTCAATTTCTTATGGTTTTTGCCGCAAATCTTGCAGGAGACCGATGCCGCCTCGTTGGAATGGTTGTCAACTTTCTTCGACGATTGCGCTAAGGAGTTCCCCTCTTCCCCACCTTCGCTTCCAGCCCAAAATCACATGTCCAAATGTTACTCCACCGGGTCTCTACCAACTCCATCACTTTTCAGCACGGCCACTGCAGCCGGCAGCCTCTCAACTGAATCTCTCGTCCCCATCAAAGCAAAGCGAAGTAAACGCTTGCGAAAAAGCAGGGCTTTATGGTCACTTTCCGGCTCTCTTAAACTCGCAGACTCTTCACCTTCATCTTCCCTCACCACAGNGGGCTTTATGGTCACTTTCCGGCTCTCTTAAACTCGCAGACTCTTCACCTTCATCTTCCCTCACCACCTTCACCTCCTGTTCGCCAACCCCTTCCTCATCCTCCTCTTCTTCATCATTCAACTCTTACTTCCATGATCTCTCTCCTTTCACCGGCTTCACCATGGACGGAAGCTTAGCTCTTTCTAAAGCCCAGAAGCTGAAGAAACGAGGCCGAAAGCCAAAAAACCCATTTTTCTCACCGGCGGAGAGACGTTGCACTCACTGCGGAGTTCACAAGACACCTCAGTGGCGTGCAGGGCCGCAGGGTGCAAAGACTCTCTGCAACGCGTGCGGTGTTCGGTACAAGTCTGGCCGGTTGCTGCCGGAGTACAGGCCAGCATGCAGCCCTTCATTTGTCAGCAATATACATTCTAACAGTCACCGGAAAGTACTGGAAATGCGGCGGAAGAAGGATGAGCAGCTGGTTGTGATCTCCGCGCCGCCGGTCAGCTCCTGCTGACCTGGACCGGCCGGGTCGATGAGCCGGCTGTGTGTTTTGGTGCTCTATAGATGGGNACTGGAAATGCGGCGGAAGAAGGATGAGCAGCTGGTTGTGATCTCCGCGCCGCCGGTCAGCTCCTGCTGACCCGGACCGGCCGGGTCGATGAGCCGGCTGTGTGTTTTGGTGCTCCATAGATGGGAATAGTTTGATAGACGGCAAGGGATTGGTAATTTAGGTAGGGTTGGTATCTGCTTTTACTTATTTTCTAGGTTTGGTCTCTTTTTCTGGCATTTTTAGGTATCAGGATTTAGGTCGATGTAAGCTGCCAGTTTTTTTTTTTTTAATTATTTATTATTAGTTTTAGGGAGTAGACAAATATAATAGATTTAGTCTGACTGTTTTTTATTTNACATTCTAACAGTCACCGGAAAGTACTGGAAATGCGGCGGAAGAAGGATGAGCAGCTGGTTGTGATCTCCGCCCCGCCGGTCAGCTCCTGCTGACCCGGACCGGCCTGGTCGATGAGCCGGCTGTGTGTTTTGGTACTCCATAGATGGCAATAGTTTGATAGACGGCAAGGGATTGGTAATTTAGGTAGGGTTGGTATTTGCTTTTACTTATTTTCTAGGTTTGGTCTCTTTTTCTGGCATTTTTAGGTATCAGGATTTAGGTCGATGTAAGCTGCCAGTTTTTTTCTTTCTAATTATTTATTATTAGTTTTAGGGAGTAGACAGATATAATAGATTTAGTCTGACTGTTTTTTATTCGGTAAATTATTTCAGCTGGGTCATCGTTTGTAATATTTTCCATCCAAGACATATAAATCATTCCATCATTATATTTTGTATTCAGTTTTATAAAACCTTTCTTTTTTGTGCTTCAAGAGGGGGATTATAATTTGCAATCTTTTTCTTTGTTTTGAGAAAGGATAGAATTATGACTTTTTCTTTGATTCATATGATATTTTTTTCGTATGAAAAATAATAATCACGTTATTTAAATGTTGATGTGTGTTAGAAAATTCGTGACAATGGAGTAATGAATTGTCGTCTTAGTGTTACAGGAGAATCAAACACATAGTTGGGTAATAAAGGTGATAAGTGGAAACAACAATTTTTTTTACTTGAAAAACCCGAAAGAAAAAAAAAATCGCAGGAGTTTAGCGTTGTTGAAATGATCCACTATGGGTTGATAATTATACGTAGAAGCTCTTGTTCTACGGGCGGGAAAGAGTTATACAGCTTCTTGACTTATAATTGGTCGTGCTGAAAAGAGCTCGTTACCTCATGATATGAGCACCCATAGTGGAGAGTTGTTATTGGAGCTTTTGCACATAATCTTTGAGGTTGTCACAATGTTCAGGATGATGATCTGCTTTGTTGGATGTTTTGTAACTCCGTGGCTTCAGTTGTTACTTCTTACTCCACAATGCAACTTTTGGAGCTTCGTTGCAACGAGTAGAGGGCGACCATCAGTGGCTAAAGTGGTTTGTAGGTAGTGGTTGATAGTGGTTAATGGTTACATGAGCGAGTCATTCTCTGGATCTTTGGTGCATAAGCGATAATGGACTTCAATTACTTCTACAAGTTTCAGTTTTTAGTCTGGCTCAAGGTCTAGGTCCCCACTCAAGTAGGGACCTTGACTCTATTTATAGAGCCCAGATCATAAATAATTTTTAATTTGGACCACTCTGATTGAGTTGCTTAGGGAGGTTCCCTCTATCACACGATGTTCTGTGGACATTCAAGTTTTTTAATGATGTCAAAATCGAGTGATATTGGGCTCATTCAGTTTGTCAGTCGAGAGGCTCCATTTAACTGTAAGCTTGTTTGATTTAGAATATATTTGACTTTCAATTATGCACTGAAATTTTCTAAAATTGGTTTAATAGCTTGATCTAAATTTGATTTGTGCCGTATTAGACTAACTTTGGAAACATTGGTTTTTTCTCGATCAATTTTATAGTGAGTTTGATGAAATCAGAGTTATGGATAATCTTAAATCAAAGTATAAATATTTCAATCAGTTTCGTAGCNTTATTTCAGCTGGGTCATCGTTTGTAATATTTTCCATCCAAGACATATAAATCATTCCATCATTATATTTTGCATTCAGTTTTATAAAACCTTTTTTTTTTAGGTGTGCTTGAAGAGGGGGATTATAATTTGCAATCTTCTTCTTTGTTTTGAGAAAGGATAGAATTATGACTTTTTCTTTGATTCATATGATATTTTTTCTTATGAAAAATAGTAATCACATTATGTAAACGTTGATGTGTGCTAGAAAATTCGTGACAATGGAGCAATGAATCGTCGTCTTAGTGTTACAGGAGAATCAAGCACATACTTGGGTAATAAAGGTGATAAGTGGAAAGAACAAATATTTTTACTTGAAAAACCCGAAAGGAAAAAAAATCGCAGGAGTTTAGCGTTGTTGAAATGATTCACTATGGGTTGATAATTATACGTGGAAGCTCTTGTTTTACAGGCGGGAAAGAGTTAAATAGTTTCTCGACTTATAATGGTCGTGCAGAAAAGAGCTTGTTACCCCATGATATGAGCACCCATAGTGGAGAGTTGTTATTGGAGCTTTTGTACATAATCTTTGAGATTGTCACGATGTTCAGGATGATGAACTGCTCTGTTGGATGTTTTGTAACTCCATGGCTTCAGTTGTTACTTCTCATTCCATAATACAAGTTTTGACTCCGCATGGAGCTTCGCTGCAACGAGTAGAGGGCGACCATCGGTGGCTAAAGTGGTCTGTAAGTAGTGGTTGGTAGAGGTTGATGGTTACATGAGCGAGTTATTCTCTGGATCTTTGGTGCATAAGCGATAATGGACTTCAATTACTTCTACAAGTTTCAGTTTTTTGTCTGGCTCAAGGTCTAGGTCCCCACTCAAGTAGGGACCTTGACTCTATTTATAGACCCCAGGTCACAAATAATTTTTAATTTGGACCACTCTGATTGGGCTGCTTAGGGAGGTTCTCTCTATCACACGATGTTCTGTGGACATTCAAGTGTCTTAATTATATCAGAATTGAGTGATATTGGACCCATTCAGTTCGTCTGTCGAGAGGCTCCATTTAACTGTAAGCTTGTTTGATTTGTAATATATTTAACTTCCAATTATGCACTGAAATTTTCTAAAAGTGGTTTAATAGCTTGATCTAGATTTGATTTGTGTCGTATTAGACTTATTTTGGAAACAATGGTTTTTTCTTGTCAAGTCGATCAGTTTTATAGTGAGTTTGATGAAATCAGAGTTATGGATAATCCTAAATCAAAGAATAAATATTTCAATCACTNGCTCATATATATATATATATATATATATATATATATATATATATATATATATATATATATATATAAAACGTGTGTGTCTCAATTGGTTGGGTGCTACCTCTTCTTGTATGATGTTTCGCTCTTCAATCTCGCATTGGCATATTAATCCAATTTGGCTAGTCGGTTAGGTTTGACAGCTCAGGCTCAATTCTCAGGTAGTTGAACGAGTTGTGGCATCGGGTCAATGGAGCATCCAACCGACATGGTAGATATGTGGGCCAAAGTTCTCCGGTCAGCGAGCCTGGTCGATGCCTTCGTGAGACTAACCTGTGCAGATTCACGTGGTCTGTAGTTGAACACATTATCATGGCATCAAATGGATCGCGAAATTGATTTGTCGTGTAGCGGGTTGCAAGTGTGAGAACATGAAAATCACTACTAGTCCACAAGCTTCTCATCGAGGCTTGCCACCTGGCTCGTCTTCCAAGGCTATGGATGTTGATATTGTCTATCACTTAACCTCAAGAGCTTTTTCTACACAAAGAGCTTTTTGAGAAAAAAAAAATTCATCACCAAACAAAAATTCTCTTAAGGCAATAGAAAAAATCTTGCTATAAACAGAATCACAAACTTATATGCTATGATGAAAGCAAAATGTTTGACTAAAAAAATATAATTTGTAGCTTTACTTCCCATTCACTAATCTCGATGATTTTCTTTTGATTCTCTTCACCCATTTTTTGTATGTAGCGATCTAAGTAATATTGACGTATCAGTGTTCGATTTCTCCCTTTAATTGAAAACATATTAGACATTCAATTTCTCCCTTTAAGTTAAAATATTTTTCGGTAGAATGCTCTTTTGCATGGTGGAAATAAAAATACTGAGACTGGCATCCACCATATGGATTTTTTAATGGCGTGAACCAGGTAATGATTTATTCATCCTTTGTGTCCATCAGGACGTTGACACGTGACATATTGAGTGGCATGTATTCTTTTTCTCATCAAGGCTCCCATTGCTGGTTTGTTGGTCGAGGAGAGAAATCACAATTTCCTTGTTGTTCAAGCATCTTTCGTTGTGAATATGATTGGCATCCAGGATGTTCTTCTTGTGTTTGCCCTCAAATCGATCGAAGTATTCCTTGTGTGCATTGATGGCCTCATCTACAGAGATTCGAGCGTCGATACAATGGACAAAAATGACGTAAGAGCGGACCGTCTCCCACATCAACTATGAGTAAAAAAGGTCTAGAATGGAGCCCTCCGAGGAGGAGTGTCAATTCGGGTCAGCATGTCGGGTTCGAGTCAAACCCAAAAATGACCCGACCCGAATAGGGTAAACCCAAACCTGACCCGAATAATAAACAGGTCGAAAACTAAGACCCGAACCTGAGCTAACCCACTAACCGAACCCAACCCTAACTTTCGTACTTATTCGAGTTGGGTTTTCGGGCTCAAACTGAACCCGACCCAAATAATAAACGGGTCTACTTCTGTTACTCAAACCTGACTCAAAAAATATTCAGACCAATTCTAACCTGGACGACTCGAAACATATTCGAGTCAGCTCTAACTCGGATTTTTTTTGAGTCGTGTTAGCATGTCGGATCAATCTGGCAAGCTTCAATACATAACCTGTAGAAGTATTCCTCGAGTGATTTTCCCTCATTCTAGCAAAATACTGATAAATGTGATGAATATTTTATGATTCTTTTATTTTTTTATCAACTGCTTAAGGAATAACCTGATAAGCTTGTTGAAGGTGTTGATAGTAACCCTCAGGAGGGAGTAGAGCCAGGCACGAGCTTGACCCATAAGAGTGGTAAAGAATACTTGACAGAGAAGCGCATGAGAGACATGTTGAATTTGCATGTTGGATTGATAGTGGTAAACATGCTAGTAGAGATCAGTTACCACTTCATATGAATCCTTATTTGAGAGCTTAAAATCCACTCAAGTGGGGCATTAGAGGACCACCTCAGCCAAGTGTGAAGAAACTTGAAAGTTACGATTAGTGAGGAAGCGATTCTTATTGCTTGAGAATTTGTCACACACTTAGGTAATAAAAAGTGATAAATAGAAACATGAGAAGTTTTACATGGAAAACCCGAAAAGGGAAAAAACCACAAGGTCCGGCTCAGTTAAAATGATCCATTATGAGTTGATGATTACATGTACAAGCTCTTGTCTCATAAGAGTGAAAGGGTTACATAGTTTTTTGAGTTACAACGATCATGCATAGAAAATCATGTTGCCCCTCGGTATGGAGTTGTCGCAACGGGGAGCATTTTTTTGAAATTTTGGTACGCCGTCTTTAAGGTTGACATGATATTCAGGATGATGCACTACTTCATAGGATGCTTCATGACTTCGCATCGTTGGTTGTTACTTCTCACTTTGCAACACTAGTTTTAATTCTGTACAGAACTTCGCTATAACAAGTAGAAAGTGCCTGATAAGTGGTGGTTGGTAGCTGCAAGAGTGGGAGGTATTAATCGGATCTTCAGTGTAGAAGGGATACTGGAATTTTGTTGTTTCTTTAAGCTTCGTTCTTCTTCTGGCTTAAGGTTTAGGTCTCCCCTCAAAAAGTTGGGAGTAGGGCTTTATTTCTAATTCGTGTCGCAAATAAGGAATGAATCCATATCACTCTTATTAAATGACTTGTGGAGATTCCCTCGATTGAGCAGTGTTCTGTGGACATTTAAGTGCATTAAAGATGTCAGAATTTGGTGATCTTGGGCTCGTTGGATCCTTTTTGTCAATACACTAAATATAACTATAGGTTTTATAGATTTGGAATTTGTTTAACATTCCAATTATGCATTCAAAAATTCTAAAATGGTTTAATAGATTGATATGGGTTTAATTTGACTCAGATTGGACCAACTTTGACACAATTTGATCTGTCTCGTCGAGCTGCTTAGTTTAGATGTGAGTTTGCTAAAATCAGAGTTCTGGATAATCTTTAATCAAAGTTTAAACATTTATTGCTCAAAAGCTACATCGAGAATCATGTCATGCCCCGAAGATTATGTCAAATGATAAATTTGTTGCTGAAGTATCAATTGTATTGGCATTTAGAGTGTTGTATTTTCATGGCATTCACTCTTGAAGAAAAAAGTTTTGCTTTTAACTAATCATGTTTAGGCCAAGATGATTGATTTTGAGTACACTTCATGCCGATATTTTTATTAGTCAAAATTATAAATAATTTAGTTTTGGGGTTTTTACACATCAAGGGCCCCAAACTATAATATTTACGCATCGTGGTTTTCAAACTCTTTTTTACTGTTTAAGGTATCTGTTATGCCTCCATCTATCATATAGGTTACCATGTCTTCTTCTTCATTCTTCGTCCTCCGACCACCTTTCTTCCACTCATCAGACGTCCTCACTCGTCAGAGTTCATTCCCTTTATCTCCCGCACAGTCTTATCTCTCTTTCTGTCGTAGGAGATTTTTCATCTTCTCAAAGTCTTCATCTGACACCATTGAGTTCACCCCAGTGTAATCACTACACTTGGAAGACACCGAAGACGTCATAAAGGGATTTTGAGATCGAGGACTTGAAGGTGGACGACAAGATGAATAGGCGGCGTATCCAATCCCAGGTCCGAGTTGATGCCAACTTAAGCACTTTATGGAGGGCTCTCACGAACTACACTGGCCACGCTAATTCTATTCCAATCTTACTTGTGAGCCAATTGCCGACCTCCCTCTTTAGTGTCTCTTGTCAGCCATCCTTTCTCTGCAACGCTTAGTGCCGACCTCTTTCTCCAGCGCCCGGTGCCCACCTCTCTCTGTAGCACCTCTTGCCGAGCAACCTTACTCTTCAACGCTTGGTTGTCGAGCAACCACTCTCTTCCATCTCCTATCTTCTTCTCTCCTTCCACCTCTTGCCGAGCAACCTTACAAATTAAGTTTTTTTTTTATTATTTTTTTTACTATTAAATTTTATTTAAAAAAAAAAAATCATAAATTTACTTTGGATTGTACAAACCCCCACGCTGTCCTCATGGACGCTTTTTTGTTGCAACCACTTCAACCACCACCGCTGCGCCTAACCTTTATGTGAGCAATGCCATAAAATTTTAATAATTAATATACGTGAAAGTTCTACATTAAAAAAAAAATTTATTTCAGGAAGCTTATCTCAATCTTAAATATATCAAATTTGAGTAGGAAATCGGAACGGCTGCTCCCATAACATAATCATAAATTTGAACCAAAAGCAACGGAAAAATTTTATATACGGACATCTATTCATCTGAGCTTTAATAATATGCGGTTATTAGGGGATTATTGAAGTGAAATCGTGAAGGTTATTAGGGTGTTATTAGGGGATTATTTGAGGGTTATTGTGGTTTTCATCCAGGGGGTTGTGGAGGTTATTGGGGGTTATTGCGGAAATTATTGCAGGAGCTATTGAAGTGAAATTACGTTATTGACGGGTTATTAGAGTGAAACCGTAGAAATTATTGGGGGTTATTGAGGGGTTGTTATGGCGTTATAGGAGTTAATTCCATAATAACCCCTGAATAACCTCTCAATAACTCTCCAAATAACATTTACAGTTATACTCCAATAAGCTCCATGGTTCCGCTTTAATATTATTTTAGGTGAGCCAGATATAACACATATGATGGTATATTAATCGAAGTCCGCAAGTAAAGCTACGTCTAGAATCCAGACAAAAATTTTTTTCAACAGAAACAACTTTTATAAGAAAACCTTCAATTAGATTATATCATAAATTCATAAAATTTATTTTGTGATAAATATTATCATGTTATGTATAATAAATGTATTAATTGAATATTTGGCCTGTTTTTTATTTTCGCAGTGTCTTGATTAACTTTAATTTATATAGTTAAAGTAGTGCTTTACACAACTAATTTTATGTCTAATAATTTCCATTGAATTGGGCTTCAAAGCAATGGAATGGATTGTTTGTGTGAAAGGAAATGCGCGGGTGGGTGCTTGCTTTATAGGGAAGCGTGGCCGCAGCCTATAATGAGAATTATGATGAGATTAGAGCAGGCTTTTAAACTTTATTTGAGTTAGCCTTCACTTTTATCATTCCCTCTCTTCCGCTGGCTTTCCGTTGTCTTGTCTTTTCCGCCACACTGAATCTTTTGACTGCACCTGTGCGGCTAGGAGACACACACATATATCTATATGTATATATATATATATGTATATATATATAACTTTATCTTAAAAAACTATTTTGAGCATATAATAGTTCATTATAATTGTGAATTTGAGGGAAATACTCATCATCTATAAATTTTTATTAAATTATTTAATATCATATAATACATTGAAAATATGGCCTCTTAAATTAAATGCTTAATAATAATTTAATATTTATTATATTTTTTTATTTAATAAATTAATTTAAAATATTTTGAAATTTTTCAAAGAGAAAAATGTTAAGCTTAAATTCTCGCCATCACTGATTATTTATTTCATCTCTCTCAAAAAATTCTGATTATACCACTTATCATAATATATATTGAAGAACTAGGAGTTTGTGTCCCCATTGGCTCAATTTGGTCCAATTTATAGTATGTTTATATGTAACTAATTTAATTTTTTGATCAAGTAGCTCTTTGTTGGGTTTAGTAACACCAAATAACCACTACTCATGATTCTAAAGCGCATTGTGTTGTTATGTTGGAGCATAGAGGGAGGTAGTTGATTGCAGATATGATGGTGGCATAGTGCTTCCCTTGTTCTCCAATTTCCAATCTTTAATTAAAACTGGAATTGTGAGGTCTTTGAATCCCCTCTCCTTCGCTCTCTTTCTTTTCCCTCTCTCCTTATCTCTTTCCTCTTTGATGAAGGTGCAAACACACAGTTATAAAGATTTGCAGTCATCAGTTCACTATTAGCTTCATTACAATTTTAGCCTCCTCTCATGAAGTTGAAGCATATTTGTCCGGATGTATCTATCTATCTTCTTTCACCGAGTTTCATTATTTATTGTTAATTATGCATTTATGTTTTAAAAAATTATATCTTAGAGTAATTTTATGGTTGAAAATTTGATCAATGTAATGCAATAAGTGGACAAAGTAGCTAGACATATGTACTGCTAAATTGAATATAAAATTTTAAATTTAATTTTTTTGCACTTAATTAATTTATATTTTGGATCATGAATGATCATCATAAATTTTAAAAAAGAAGGATCGTAATATCATAATAGCATGATTTTGATTGAAGTTTGTAAGCAAATACTTAGAAAAATGAAATATATTGGATCAAAAATTTATTTAAAAATGTTTTAAAATTGGACCAACAATTTTTTAAGTTTCTAGAGATTTTCAAGAAGTAGACCATAAGCATCTCATTTGCAGAAGTCTTAGAACAAATGCTTAGATATGACAAATCCATGAAAGATTTCCTCACCAAAAAGTGGGAACATGAAAATTTTGAGACTATAGCCCTAACAGAAAAGTGTGGCACCATTTTGCAAAGGAAGTAGCCACCAAACTTAAGGAACCAGGTAGCTTTACACTCTTTTGTGTCACAAGAGACAAATTTGTTAAAAAAACCCTCTATGATGCATTTCAAATGGCTAGGATTAGGAGAAGTTAGGTTCATCTCACAGACCTTTTAGTTAGCTGATTGATTCTTAACCTACATGAGAATAATCATAGTGGATGTATTGGTTAAGGTTATCAAATTCATACTCCCTGTCAATTTTGTGGTCCTAAACATTGAGGAGGATAAGGAAAAGCCTTTGATACTTAGTTGATCCTTTTTAGGCATGGAAGAGGCAAAAATTTATGCTTAAAAAGGAAAAGTGGCAATGAGAGTGAATGATCAGAAAGTTACATTTGATGTTTTAAAATCAATGAGATTTTCTTATGACCCTAGAGATGAACAATGTCATATAGTTGATATGGTGGAAGGGATAAATTTGAGCCAATTTTCTAAAACTGTGGAAGTGGACCTAGTAAAACAAGCAGTGGTTGAGGATTGTAGTGAGACATCTAGGGAGGAATCCACTCTACTGTTCGAGGCAAATCCTAGGACCTTTAGGGAGATATTCAATCTCTGAGACCTGACCATTAAGACCAAGCAACTAGTGTCATCTATAGAGGTAGCCATTGAGTTGATGTTGAAGGTTCTACTAAAATACCTCACGTATTTTTTCCTAGGAGAGTTGTCTGCTTTTCTTATGATTATTTCTACAGAGTTGAGTGACGTACAAAGGGAAAACTTAATGAGACTACTCAAGACATTTAGGAAAGATTTTGAGGGGGTCATAGCTGACACTAAAAGTATAATCCCTTCCATGTGCATGCATAGGATTTTAATGAAGCAAAGAAATTGACCTAAGAGTGATCCTCACTGGAGGTTTAACTTTGTGATGAAAATAGTGGCGAAGAAAGAGATTCCGAAGTGGTTGTTTCTACCCCATCTCAAATAATACTTGAGTCAACCCAATTCACTGTGTACCCAAAAAAGAGGGGAGTGAATGTAGTGGAAATTGATACAAATAAATTGATAACCACCAAAATTGTCATTGGATAGAGAATTTGCATTGAATATAGGAAGTTGAATATTACAACAAAGAAGGATCACTTTCCCTTAACCATTTTTTTGAAAAAAATGTTGGATAGAACTGTTGGTCACCCTTTCTTCTTTTTCCTAGATGGCTACTCAGGCTACCTCTATATTCTTATAGCCCCTGAGGACCAAAACATGACCACATTTACGTGCCCCTATGTAACATTTGCCTTTAGAAGGATGTATTTTGGATTATGCAATGCACAAGCCACCTTTCAACACTACATAAAGCCCTTGTTTTCTAACCTGATAGAGATTGTGATAGATATTCTTACAGATGATTACTCTATGTTTGGCACCTCCTTCAATTCATGCCTGGACAACCTTGTAAAAGAATTGCAAATGTATGAAGAGACCAATATAGTGTTAAACTGAAAGAAATGTAAATTTATAGCACTGAGGGGAAAGTGTTGGGTCATAATAATTTAGAGAAAGGGATGGAGGCAGATCCAACTAAGATATAGTTGATAGAGAAACTACCCCCACTCACTTCAATGAACAAATTATGAGATTTTTAGGACATGACAAATTTTACCATCACTACATTAGAAAAATTTCAAAGATCACAAAATTTATGTGTCAGTTGTTAGGAAAGAAGATGCCATTCCATTTTGATAAAACTTCCCTAACTGCATTTGAAACCCTAAAAATAATGTTAGTCAATGCATCTCTGATTGTCACAGCAGATTGGGTGTTGCCCTTTGAATTGATGTTTGAATCGAGCGACTACACAGTATGGATGGGTTTATGTCAGATAAGAGATAAGATTTTCTATGCAATATACTATTTCAATAGAACCCTCAATGATAGAAAAGTGAACTACACTATTATAGAGAACGAGCTACTGACTATAGTGTACCTATTCAACAAACTTAGATCCTACCTGAAAGGGACCCCGAGTCACATTGTATATTGATCATGTTGTTATTAGATATTTCGTGGCTAAGAAAGATGTCAAATCCATTTTATCTGAAGGGTCCTCTTATTACAAGAATTTCATATGGATATTGTCGATAAGAAATAAATGAAAAATCAGGTCCTTGACCAGATTTTTAATCATTTCAGATTCAAAACTATGTGTGGTTAACAACAAAATCTTATTATTATTCACTGAAAAGAGGGGGAGAGATAAAATGAGGGGACTCTAATTAAAAAACTTTGAGAGTTCACTAGAATTGGTATTAGTATAAAAAAAGTTCCTTGAATTATGTGAAATTGCATAACCATTCGCACTTCCTATGACCCACAATGTACATATTTGAGTTGAGCTTTGAACATTGTAAAAAAAGCCGCTTGTTAAGTGATATGCTTAAGTATATAACAAGACCATTGGTTAATACAACATACAAAAGGCAAGTCGCCTACTTGAGTACTCAAACTTATAGCTCACTTGCTAGGAAGTTGTTCTTCTTCTTCAAGAAATGACTTAATATATAGTTCCCAAGCTTGTGGCAACTATGCTATAGATTTTTCAGTTTAATGAGTTTTTTAAGAGCTTTTCAAGTTCAACCTAAGTCTTGCAAGTTTAGTACGAATTTGACATGGGTATGGCAAGTAAATTTTGGGTTTTGCAGGTGACTTCATTACAGGGTCAACTAACAAACTCATAGTAGTTCGAAAAAACTCAAGTAAACTCATATTGTTATGCACGTTCATTCATACTATCTAACCTTCAAGATATTTGGATGTATAATAAATAGATCAGCATCAACTTATATCAATAACAAACAACAGATTTTTAAAATTTTATTCAACATCTAATGATTAACATCTATCATTAATCCTTAATTAAGATATATGTCAACTTAGAAAACCAAATACCCTTTCAAAATAGCATTGCAATGTTAGGCAGAGGAGGTGGTCACCATCTAATACTGAATCAACATAATGCTTGAAAACTATTAGACCATCATAAAATTCAATAAATGGACAAATTTTTCTAAAAAAGAAATTATTTTTCCCATAAAACATGACCCACCAAAATATAAGGAAATAAACAATTTCTAATATGCAATAATAAAGAATTGGTTTTATTAAATAATTGTTTCAAACTATTCCTAGATATTAATTTTTGAATTAAATAGTGCTATTAATGGGCCTTATTATCAAATTTAGAATAGAGCATTGGAATAAAATCTTTAGACACATTTGTTAAGCCTGTACTATGTTTTTGCAACACTTTTTAAAAATTAAGATGCGGAGAAGTCTAAAACTCATTGCTCATTGTATGATTGCACCACGTTCGTCCAATGGGATGTACGTACACTTCTGACTAAAAAATCGTACATTATTAGACACTTTTCGAATACCAACACTTGCCCATCACACCCAGGACTCCAATTGGACATGTTTCTGACATGTGTGATTTAGATTATAATAAAATAAAAAGTGTCTCACCTGTCAGACATGAATGTCTTAAATTAGATATTTAATATTTTTGTAAGAATATTTTATAAACATCTATGACATATTTTCTTATAAGTAAAATTTAAAAATATGTAGAATTTTTATTTAAATGTTAAACATAAATATTCAAGTTTTCATTCGATTTTTTTTCCTCCCAACAAGCTTGAGTAGTTCATCAATCACTCGCCTAGGCTAGTTTTTACCATTTGGGACATTTTAATTTTTGAAGGATAATGCTCTTATATATATATATATATATATATATATATATATATATATATATATATATATATATATATATATATATATATATATATATATATATAT
>JXCR01047770.1:112652-127949 GCA_002079205.1 Phalaenopsis hybrid cultivar | reverse complement strand
TGGCTAGACCTAGGCTATTAAAGAAGTTTCTAGACCTCAACCAAAAGTGAGGTCAACAGCCCAGTTCACTACAAAGCTCTTAAGTCTTCGTGGGTGGATTTGTAATTTTAGAAAGAAGGTTGAAGGAGATGAACTTAATTATTGTTAAGAGATTGTGTCATCATCTAACCAATGATCTAGGGCTTCCAATTAGTGAGTTATTATCTTTCTAACATAAGCCCTTCACCTTAGCATGATCCAATTAAATTAACTTCCAAAACACAATAATTTGGGAAATTACATTTTTACCCTTCTATAGAAAATAGAATTAGTTGGTTTCTATCATTTAACCCTTTATGTTTTCATCACTTCAGAGAGCTAATTATGATTAATATTACCCTTTTACCCTTTGGTTTACCCTAAATTTGGATTAAGGTTAAAAATTCCTTAATTACCATTTTGCCCTTAGAGGTCTCCACTTCATAATTCTTTAAGGTTAACTCAAATGACTTTGAAACTTTTTTGTTACCCCAATCAGGGTTCCATTAAAGTATCATAAGAGAATTTATTTTTATTTATTTTTTAATAATTATTTTTGTCCAAAAATAGGGATTTTTCAGAGATAATTAATTTAACCAAATATAACAAAATGTATAGACTTAAAGGAAATTTTTATAAGATGGTGGTGAGACCAACAATTCTCTATGGCACTGAATGTTAGCCTTTAAAAGAGAAGCATAATACTAAGTTAAGTGTTGTCGAAATGAGAATGATTAGGTGGGTGAGTGGCTTTACATTTAGAGTGGTGTAGCTCTTATGACGGACAAAATTAGAGAAAGTCATCTTAGATGGTTTGGTCACATTAAGGATCGACCATTTGATGATCTGATTAGGAGAGTAGATGTTTTAGATTCAAATGATGTTAAGAAAGGCAGAGGTAGACCTAGAAAGACTTGGACTTATTGTATAGAAAATGATCTTAATTTATTAGTACTAAATGAAAATATGACACTAAATAGGATGCAATGGAGAAAAAGGATTCATGTAGTCGGCCCCACGTAGTAAGATTAAGGCTTTGTTGTTGTTGTTATTGTTGTTGTTGGTGTTGTTGTTGTTATATAATAAATTATTAGAGGTTCGCTTAGGCCAGAAGACCATTAGGAATACTTTTTGTGAACTTTTGAATTATATTTTAACTTTTACAACTTTTTGATTGATTTTAATGAAAAAATAAATTAAAAATATATATTCTTTTAAAAAAATCATTTTATATTTTCCATAAGTCTCTCTGATTCCAAGAAACTCAGAGAAGTAAATTTTGTATTTTTGAATTTTTTTTTATTGTAATTATTTGTATTCACAAATTAAGAAAAATACATTTAATCATTAAAAGCACCTTTTTACACTATTAGAAATTTACAAACTCCTCTTTAAGTTATTTTATGTGGTTAGAGTGACTTTTAGGGCAATTTAGAGTATTTTCACTTTTTTTTTGGTATTTTAATTATGTTAAAATTATAAAATACCATAAAAAAGAAGTTTGTATTTTAATCTAAATTTTATTTTTCTTAAGCCCCTCTATTCATAAAAAAATACTCCAAACTAATTTTCATATTTTTATGATTTTCTTTTATTTATTATAACTATTTTAAGCCAAAATTAGTATTTACTTAGAAAATACATATTTACATTAATTTTTTTTTTTTTTTTGCTTCCAAATTTTTACAGAGGTTTCCTAGGATGATTACTTACAACTTGGCCCGTTTTGGTAATTATTTGAGTTATTTCATATTTTTCTAATTTGTAATGATTTTTATTAATTTTAAAAAAGAAAGTGGCTTGAAATTTTCTTAAATGCTACTTTTATTTATCTTAAGATTCTCTTACCATAGTGAACCTTCCCAACAAGATTTTATATATTTTTTTAATTCTCTTTTAATTTCAATAGCTTTTTATAAATTAAAATAATACTAAATATTTCAAAAACTTGGGCTTTTGATTATAGAAATGTCCTCTGACCTTTGAAAAATTATATAAGATCCCTAAGGTCTTCTAAAACAACCCCTCAAAATTTCATTTGATTTAAATAAATATTTAATTATTTATGATTTATTTACTCTCTAGAGTATTTAATTTATTTAAAAATAAATAAAAGGAAAATATTTATTTTATTTTTAGCCCACATTTTTTTCCTCTAATCAGTAAGCACATGGGTATTTTTTTTAATTTTATGAATTTTCTACACCAAGATATATATTTCTAAATATTTTGTATTTATTTAATTTTAAAATACACTATTTATTTAGTTATCTCAGTCAGCCGCCACGTCAAACCTCGACAGCTCTGAAGACCATGCATCACTATTTGATTGGCTGCACTATACGCATCAGCTGGCCTTGCGTCCCATGGTTTTCGCTCCAAGCTTTCATTTGACGCAATTTGATATGTTTGTTCGATACACACAAAAATGGATGGCCTGCACTCATCGCCTCGATCATCCTAACTCGAGAATCATTCATGTTCTAGACCTAATATCTCACTCAATTCTCAACCAAATCACTCGGGGTTTTTTCCTACACTTTCATCTAAGTGAGACAAACTTATCTTTTTGATTAAATACATGTGAAATACAAGTTCACTTCACAATCAATGAAATTGAGGCAAAATTTAGGGATTTTAAGTCATGCCTTTGCCCAAGCGATTGGGTTGGTTGGAGATGATTGCCTTGAGTCCATGAAGCTCCTCGAAGTGTTAGTTTGAGCTGAGGTGCGGCCTGTGTATGATTTCGATTGAAGGTGATTCAAGCTTGGTCTAAGACTATGTTAGGTTTCTCGGGAAAGTGGCTTTTCGATTTAGGAAGTGGTTTTGAGGTCTGTTGAAGCTTGTGGAATGATTAATTTGGGGGTTTGAGGAGTTGGGTGAAGTGATTGAAAAAGCCCTTGATTTTGGTGGTGAAATTGAGCTCGGACAGTGGGAATAGGTGGCTAAGGATGGTTGGATTGCACTTAAGAAGGCTGGGAGTGGCTTTGGGAACAATTTGACAGAGTTTCCCCTAAGTTTTGGATGGTCTATATGTTTGGCCGTGGAGGGGGATTTTTACAATTCCGGCCAAGGGGGAGGTCTCAGGCTCTCATTGGTAGGTGCAAGTAAGCTGAGGTGGAGGGCTGAGCAGTGCAATTAACCAATTGGAGTTTTCCATATTGGATAAGTAGAATTTTGGGTTTAAGCTATGGGTGAACTTCTCGGTTTTGGGTTTTTCGGCAGCTAGGGTGGTCGGCCAGGCCAAGGGTGGTGGCTAGCTGGGTTAGAGAGGTTATGGGAATGTTTAATATGATTACCTTCGGAGCTTGATGGTTAATGGCATGTGTAAGTGGGTTTAGCCAAATACGGAGATGAGTTTTCATGATTCAAGGGACCTTCGATCCATGGCTCAAAAAAAGGTTTAGGCTAGAATTGAAGTGGCTAGTTCACATGCTTAGGATGGGCAGGATAGATTTGGGTTTAATTAAATCAAATGGTTAGGAAAAGGTTTGGTTTTATGCTTAAAATGAGGTTTGGGTTTGGGCATGGACTTTGGGTTTAACTTGGGTTTAGATCTAAACCAATTGATGGTTCAATATAGCCTAGAAGAATGTCATGAGGAATTTAGGGATCAATTTTGGTGGAATCAACATGGTTACATGGGCCAATTTGGTGAAATTTGGAGTTGGGTTAAATTTTAGGGTAATTGTCTTGATTTTGATATTTAGGCTTGAATTTGGTCTCAATTGGGATTGCACATAATGAAATTTAATTTGGGTTTGTGATTGGGTGAGTTTGGAATAAATTTGGTGGGAATTGAGAATGATTTGAGAACTTTAGGGATTTAGGGGCAATTTGGTAAATTTGGCCATTTTTTGTGTATTTGGGTGCAATTGGGGTTATTGGGTGGATGTGATCGACTTTGGGGATGTTTGGAGTGAATTTGAGAATTTTTGCAAAGTTTTGGATACCAGGGGTATTTTGGTAATTTTGAGGAAAAGTATATCTTAATGGAATTGGAATTGATGGCCATGCCCATGGGAAAGTTCATTTTGGGTTCTCCACATGTTAGTCCTAGCCATCCTAGAAAAATACTAGGGGTTTTGGGCCACACGTATGAGTCTCCAAAAAGAACCGGGAGGTAGGTTAGGTATAGTTGGTTTTAAGGTTAAAGCGTGTGTGAGGTTATGACCAAGACCAAGGCCACCCAGAGTTGCCCTAAGGTCTCATTGATCCTATTGGAACTCACTCTTGGGTTTTCATATGTTGTTCTTAACCATCCCAAGTGAGGAAAGGGGGCTTAGGACCACCTATGTGAGACTTCACAAGAAGAGTCGATAAGTGTTTAGAATTTCTTTCGTCTCTAGTCATCTAAGATAGTCAAAAGGAAAGTCCTATTGCTAGACCTTAGGCCTCTAAAGAGAAGAAACTAGACCTTATAAAAAATAATATCAATAAATGGACCCCCAATAGGTGTGGTGTGTCAGACAAGCACACTCCACGTATTATCGTAGACCAAAGTTATCAATGAAACCAACACAACCGTCTAAGTCCTCACACTAAAAACGGTGCAGAAAAATGAATGAAACTTCAAATTTGAGCAAATTGTGCTCAACTTGAAGAATCCAAAGAGATTTCTGCTAGGGATTAGTCGACGTACTTTAAATTGAAGTTGTAAATTTTGCAGTGATCTTTGTTCTCTCCGCCTTTACAAAGGGGTGTTTTATGAATTTAGATGGACAACAATCTGGATGCTTGGTCGATAATTTGATAGTCGTGGTGTACTCAGTTTACTTTGTGTTAATTTTGATGTCAATTTTAAGTGTCATGGAAATTTCAAATTCATGTGAGTGAGGGAATCGGGTTGAGATGGAAAGCACAGTGAGTCACATCCAACTCAAAGACCAAATGAGGAAGCGAAGATGGCGATTGCACCATGTTGGGAAAGAAGGTCTAGAGACTTGGTATTTTAACCCAATATAGTGAAGGAGTGTCATTAGGAAGGTACGGTCTGAAGACTTGTTGCTCAACCTAAGAGGTGGAAAATTGCACAATAGGAAGGGATGGTACAAAGACTTGTTGCCCGACCTAAGAGGTGGAGATTTGCACATTAGGAAGGGATGGTTCAAAGACTTGTTGCCTAACCTAAGAGGTGAGTAATTGCACTCCATTAGGAAGGAAGGTCCAAAGGCTTGGTATCCAACCCAGACGAAAGTGAAAGGTGATGAAATGTTGCGAAGTGGTAGAGTTGTGGAAAATTGTGGATGTGTGAAGCTTATGCTGATCGGGAAGAGGAGCAAATTTATAATGAGGTTTGTGGATGCATGAATTTTGTGCGTGCTGGTGATGAGTGATATACCAAAAAATATATGCATTTTTAGACTCATATTTTATACGCATTTTTGGTGATATTTCACTTTAATGGAAGTTATTTTTATGTTTTCTTGCAGGTTGTTGAATTTTAGGACTTGAAGCAAAAAGGAAGCAAAAATGATGAAGTTGAAAATTTGTTCAGCGCCGACGATGCCGTTTGACAGAGAGCATCGAATTAAATTGTGGAACACTGGCACCAATGGTGCCAATGTCGGTTCAACCCCTATTTCTAGAAGATTCAACGAATTTGGACGTTTTTTGAAGAGTTTTTGAAGGCGCCTATTGGAGAATTGACTCTAGGCTTTATTTGGGGCCAAAATTGATCAGAAAAGCGACTCTTCCTGACATCTCATCACCCCAATTCAACCTTCTACGCATCACACTTCTTCCATTTTTCATTCCACAACCATTTAGAGTCTATTGTTTATAATTTAGAGTTTTGTTGTGAGATTAAGTGTGAACTCTTCTCTAAGAGTGTTGGAGAAGGAGAAACGTGAGAGATTTATTCTTCCTACATTTTCTAAAAGAGGCTACAAGGGATTTGCTTTGAGAAAGAGTTTCATATGTGTTGTTGGTTTATTAGTATTGTATGAACTTTCTTTTATATATGAAATTTGTGTTTTGTTGTATCTTTCTTATGAAGTCTGAGTACTTTACTTTATCTTTCTCCATACTCTGAGATATGGTGAAATGAAGAGATAATATGGATGTGCCAATATTAAAATATAAAATAAATTGTGATGATTTTCTACTCCGCTTAATTTACTTTTCGATCTGGTCAATTGAATTGTTAAAATATGTTGTGAAACTTATGATCCGGGAAATGGAGTATGAGTTCTACAACAGAGTGAGGATCACATTTTATTCCATGAAGGAGAATTTCGTTCATGGAAAAAAAGTGTAAAAATAGGAAAATATAATTTGTTGGGTGTAGAATTGGAGAATCTTTAGGGTGACAGACTAAAATCCCCAATTTGGTCTTAATGTTTAAAAACTATAGCGAGAGTTAGCCTTCAGGTGAAAGAAAGTGGGAGTCATTATCCTTTTAGTCTAGCTACGGATTTAAAGACTAAACCTGAGATTAGTCAATGATTTTTAATAACACTTTATCAGGGTAGAGAATTAAAAATGCCTATTTTTGGCACAATACATATTAAAACCATTTATCTCATCTCATTTTACCAAAATCTCATTGTAGTGTGAAAGATGCTTTTTCACATAAGAAATCTTCTTCACATAAACATAGTTTAATAGTTTAGTAGTTATTATTTAAACTTTGTGTTTCATTTTTATTATTAGTTAAATAATTTAGTTCTGATAACATCTCAACATTCAAAATTAGTGACAGTAATTTTGTTTTGACTTTCTGTGAATTTTCTAGTAAATTTATCATTTTAAATTTAAAATTTCCCCTTGATATCGATATTTGGGGCTTAAATAAAAAGTCATTTATTACTTGATAACGATACGTATACTTGCGTAGAATCCCAACATTAATTGTTTAAATTTCTAATTCATAAAATATTGTATCAAGCTTTTGGCACAGTTGTATAGCGGAGTCAACTACATAATTTTTACACAACTATATTTCACTCGGGATCATGTTTTTGGCGCCGTTGCCGGGGAAGGTAACGGTAAATTAAATAGATTTTGTAAATTAGAAAATTTAGAGATAATTAATTAAAAAATTAAAAAAGTAAAAAAATTCAAAAATCTAAAAAGAAATTATATTTTTATTTAAGAGTTATTTTTAAGAAATTTTTCTTTGCTTATTATATTTATTTATGCGAAATATTAGATCTGAAGGTTTAATAACTTACGATTTAAAATTAGAGTGTACTATTAGAAAAATTAGAAAACAATAAAAACNATAGCGGAGTCAACTACATAATTTTTACACAACTATATTTCACTCGGGATCATGTTTTTGGCGCCGTTGCCGGGGAAGGTAACGGTAAATTAAATAGATTTTGTAAATTAGAAAATTTAGAGATAATTAATTAAAAAATTAAAAAAGTAAAAAAATTCAAAAATCTAAAAAGAAATTATATTTTTATTTAAGAGTTATTTTTAAGAAATTTTTCTTTGCTTATTATTTTTATTTATGCAAAATATTGGATCTGAAGGTTTAATACCTTACGATTCAAAATTAGGGCGTACTATTAGAAAAATTTTGAAAACAATAAAAAGAAATTAAAAACTTAAATGAAATGGTGAATAACTTAAATAATCAAATAAATAAAAATCGACAAAGACCTTTAAAAGATTATGCTAATCCGATAGCAAATGAACTTCTCTTGACTATTAAAAATTCTGATGTTGCTGCTAATTCATTTGAGCTTAAACCAGCTATTATCCAAATGATACAAAATAATCAATTTGGAGGAACACCTACTGAAGATCCAAACTTACATCTAGCTAGAATTTGTGCTACTTTTAAATATGATGGAGTGTCTAATGATGTTGTTAGGCTTAGACTTTTTCTTTTCCATTAAGGGATAAAGCCAAGGCTTGGTTAAATTCATTAGCACCTTGATCAATCAGAACTTGGGGAGAACTATCAAAAAAATCTTTGGCTAAATATTTTCCGCCCTTGAAAACTACTAAGCTTAGAAATGATATACATCTTTTTATCAGTTTGAAGGGAAATCGATATATGAAGCTTGGGAAAGATTTAAAGATCTTCTTAGAAAATGTGCACACCATGCTCTACCAGATTGATTAATAATTCAAGCATTTTATAATGGATTAGTAGGATCACTTAGATCTATTGTAGATGCTGTTGTGGGTTGATCACTAATGTCAAAAACCTTTTGATGAAGCATATTCTTTAATTGAAGAAATGATTACTAACAATTTTCAATGACCCTCTAAAAGGATAAATCCTAAGAAAGTAGCTAGTATTCATGATTCTGATGCAATGTCTATTTTAGCATCTCATATTGCTGCTATTTCGAAAAAGATTGATCAAATATGAGTGAAATATTCTCAAATTCCACCAATATTAGAGAAAAAATCACTATTCAATCATCTTATGAAACTTTAAATGCTATAAATAATCAAAATAACAATCCCTATTCTAACTTTTATAATTCTGGATGGAAAAATCACCCTAATTTTAGTTGAAATAATTATAACAATTCGGTGAATCCCTCTGGAAATTTGAACAACCAAGGAAATCCTTGTTATCAACCTTATTATCCTTTTGGATTTAACTCTAATTCTAACCCACAAGTTAAGGAAAAGAAGTTGATGATGGAAGAAGTAATGTTAAACATGAGAAATCAAATACAGAATCAAGGGGCAGCTATTAGAAATATTGAAAATCAATTAGGACATATTGCTACTGCACTCAGTAACAGGCCTTCTGGAATTCTTCTAAGTACGGTGGAAGTTAATCCAAAAGATCAAAATAAGGAGCAAATTAAAGCTATTCAATTACGAAGTGAAAAAGAAGTTGAAACAAGGATCCAAAGAGAAACTGAAGTGTTGATCTTGGTCCTAATCGTGACTTGATCGGTCTTCTGCCCGAGGTGTTGACACTGGAGATGGCGGCGGTGTCATCGATGACTACTCGCTCTCTTAGATGAAGCTTTTGGCTATAGAGCAGTGTAGCTGAGTTGTCCTTTTTTAAGATTTCTGCCTTCATCCTAGGAGTCATGGCACATCCTATCCTCTTCATCAATTCATTCACATAACAATTTTCCTTTCAAGCCAATCTCTCAAAAACAGAGCAAACTCGGGTGAGAGGGGTAGACTTTTCTTTATTTTCTTCCATCCATTTTGAAGAGACGGCGACGGTGGTAGCATGGCTGTAATCCGAAAAATGCCTTCCTCTCCGGCAGTAGCAGACGAAGGATGGAATCTACTCCCCTCAAGATGAGGTGAGGTCTCCATTGACTCTATCTCCTTTGACACAGAGGCTACTTCTATTGGGACTGACTTAGCAGCCTGTGCCCTCTGGGCCTTCAAATTTCGTCTCCTTCGATTCCTCCTCTAAGATCGTGATGGTGGCACAGACTTAGAACAAGACCCAATCTCAAGATTCTTGACCCTCCCTATTTAAGGGTGATTAAATAGAAGGTTTAAGAATCCAAAAAGTAGATTGTACTTGCTCAAGGAAGAAATGAGCAAAATATGCTAACAGAAAAATAACAGTCTGGCCCACAAAGGATATGAACGCACCACCAATGTATGAAGACAACATCTCATGATCAAAATGGAGAGAAGATCCTTTCTCCAGGGAAGTCACCAGAAATTGTCGACTGGGANACGAAATGGCGAATAACTTAAATAATCAAATAAACAAAAATCAACAAAGACCTTTAAAAGATTATGCTAATCTGATAGCAAATGAACTTCTCTTGACTATTCAAAATTCTGATGTTGCTGTTTTGAGCTTAAACATGTTATTATCCAAACGATATAAAATAATCAGTTTAGAGGAACACCTACTGAAGATCCAAACTTACATCTAGCTAGTTTCTTGAAATTTGTGTTACTTTTAAATATGGAGTGTTTAATAAAGTTATTAGGCTTAGGCTTTTTTCTTTTCCATTAAGGGATAAAGCCAAGGCTTGGTTATATTCATTAGCACCTTGATCAATCAAAACTTGGGGAGAACTACACAAAAATCTTTGGCTAAATATTTTCCACCCTCAAAAACTACTAAGCTTAGAAATGATATTACTTCTTTTTGTCAGTTTGAAGAGAAATCGATATATGAAGCTTGAGAAAGATTTAAAAATCTTCTTAGAAAAAGTCCACACCATGCTCTACCAGATTGATTAATAATTCAAAAATTTTATAATAGATTAGTATAATCACTTAGATCTATTATAGATGTTGTTGCGGGTTGATCACTAATGTCAAAAACCTTTTGATGAAGCATATTATTTAATTAAAGAAATGACTACTAACAATTTTCAATGGCCCTCTGAAAGGATAAATCCTAAGAGAGTAGCTATTATTCATGATTCTGATGCAATGTCTATTTTAGCATCTTATATTGCTGCTATTTCGAAAAAGATTGATCAAATAGGAGTGAAATATTCTCAAGTTCCCCGAGTATTAGAGGAAAATTCACTAGGACAGATCATTGATACTTAATCATCTTATGAAACTTTAAATGCTATAAATAATCAAAATAACAATCCCTATTCTAACTTTTATAATCCTGGATGGAAAAATCACCCTAATTTTAGTTGAAATAATTATAACAATTCGGTGAATCCCTCTGGAAATTTGAACAACCAAGGAAATCCTAGTTACGACCTTATTATCCTTTTGGATTTAACTCTAATCCTAACCCACAAGTTAAGGAAAAGAAGTTGATGATAAAAGAAGTAATGTTAAACATGAGAAATCAAATACAGAATCAAGGGGCTGCTATTAAAAATATTGAAAATCAATTTAGACATATTACCACTGCACTCAGTAACAGGCCTTCTGGAATTCTTCTGAGTACAGTGGAAGTTAATCCAAAAGATCAAAATAAGGAGCAAATTAAAGTTATTCAATTACGAAGTAAAAAAGAAGTTGAAACAAGGATCCAAAGAGAAACTGAAGTGTTGATCTTGGTCCTAATCGTGACTTGATCGGTCTTCTGCCCGAGGTGTTGACACTGGAGATGGCGGTGGTGGCATCGATGACTACTCGCTCTCTTAGACGAAGCTTTTGGCTATAGAGCAGTGTAGGTGAGTTGTCCTTTTTTAAGATTTCTGACTTCATCCTAAGAGTGATGGAACATCCCATCCTCTTCATCAATTCATTCACATAACAATTCTCCTTTCAAGCCAATCTCTCAAAAACTGAGCAAACTCGGGTGAGATGGGTAGACTTTTCTTTATTTTCTTCACATCCATTTTGAAGAGACGGCAACGATGGTATCATGGCTGCAATCTGGAAAATGCCTTCCTCTCCAGCAGTAGCAGACAAAGGATGGAACTACTCCCCTCAAGATGGGTGAGGTCTCCATTGACTCTATCTCCTTTGACACAGAGGCTACTTCTGTTGGGACTGTATTAGCATCCTGTGCCCTCTGGGCCTTCAAATTTCGTCTCCTTTGATTCCTTCTCTAAGATCGTGATGGTGGCACAGACTTAGAACAGGACCTAATCTCAAGATTCTGGACCCTCCCTATTTAAGGGTGAATAAACAAAAGGTTTTAGAATCCAAAAAGTAGATTGTACTTGCTAAAGGAAAAAATGAGCAAAATATGCTAATAGAAAAATAACAGTCTGACCCATAAAGGATATGAACGCACCACTAATGTATGAGACAACACCTCCTGATCAAAATGGAGAGAAGATCCTTTCCCCAGGGAAGTCACCAGAAATTGTCGGTTGGGATTTTTTTTGAATTTAATATATACATGTAAATTGATNAAAAAAAATGTGAGACTGAACAGATACTATAGTTTAAATGACCAAGCATAATACTACAAGAGATGCAACAATCCTGAAGAATAGACACGTTACTTGTCAATGATCTCGATTAAATAAACTAAAAAAAAGTTTGTGACATCTGTTTGGTCTGCCAACCTTCTTATATTTTGGTCGACAAGTTCCCCTATCAAATATAAGAATTAGATAAAGTTTATATTACTTGGGTTTTTTAGTTCCCTATAGAGGCAGACCTTTATAGTTAATTACATCCTAAACGACCGAAGTCACTTAAGAAAACTCTTGTTAATGACTAGAGGTGTTTATCTTCAAGATTACAAAGTTCAATGTTTATGGTTAGACATAGAAAAATAAAATGGGACTGGATTAAATAGGAGCAATTATTTTCGAAATCCAAAGGAAAGAAAAGTAGGAAATATCACAGATTTTGAGGATCCTCGATTACTTCTTAAACTATCCTATGGTTTGTCTTTGGTTTTGAAAATGATATTACTTGATGTTTCATCCTGCCATTTTTATTATTTAGGACTTACATTTGCATGATATATGATCGTGTAAATAGCCTGGAAAATAGGAGAATTTATGTCATACCGAATGATGACCTCGAAGTCCTAAGAGAGTTAGGGCTTAAATTGCACAACATAGTTATGCAAAAGCCTAATGATAAAGTGAGGATTTATGTCGCACTATGCGAGCTACCTTGAAAAACTATGGATAGTTATTGTTTAAACGTTTAGCTGAAGTTCTCCTTGTTTGCTCTACTGAAGATGTTCTTCTCTTGCATCTGAGTCGTGCTGCCCTTGAATTCTGCTCCAAGCTCATGGTTGTAGTGGTAGCTCCAAGGTTTGCAATTTATTTTGTTATTAATGGATTTTATCATTGAAATGTTTTTTTTAGGGGGATTTTAATTTAGTTGAGCGACACCGATCAAGATCCGACAGTACTGACATCCCGACGTCATTATTTTCTTTTAAATTTAATTAGCCTAAACGAGCTATTAAGTTCATTTAAACTGGAGAATTCTTGTTAGCAACATTAGGTTACCTCATCTGAGTGATCCTCGTAAATTCAAAAAGAGTGAATTACATTCATTTTGAAGTTTTAAAAGTGTATTATGTTTTCTTGTTCTTGAAATTATAATGAAACATGCACGTATGAAAGAGCATTAGAAGTGCAGTTCACAAAAGAAGGCAATAAAACATAACATTGGGTACTTGGGCCTCTGATACTATTGTAAAAAGGTTAGTACAATAATATAATGAAATGTAGGAAATTTAAGCAAACTTATGAAACTTAAGCAAATTATGAGAAAAATTTAGTACAAGATAACTCTATTTTAAATCATAAGAAAAGTCTGAATCGGATAAAATGAATTATGTTGTCACACATGAAAAATCAGGGCTAAGTGTAAAACATTGGTATGGGGGCTCAGAGCTGAACCATGTGCTTTATAATTTTAACTTTTGGTAGAAGCCACCATCCTGGCTATCTAAGGAGGGCAATCCTTAATCTTGATCAAAGTGATTAACTCGTGGACCTTTAAAAGTTCTTTTTTTTAACTTTTCATGCAAGTAAAGTTTACTTTAGTGAGCAAAAGTAATCATGTTATAAAAAATATTTTTGTTAAATATTTTTTTGTAAAGTAGTATAGTCCACCAGCAAATTACTCTAATTAGGCTAGGACTGTCGACAAACTAAGAGTGTCAGGGGCAACTCCCACCAAAAGCTGGTGAATAGTACCATCGGTCCTATCCTCACTCCTTATTGAGGATCCTTAAGGTAGGATATATTATTCCAAATCTCAATTCACATCCCACTTTTTGCACACATAAGCAATGTTTTCATCGCCCTTGTGACCTAGACCTCATCCTTATAGAAGCTTCATGATCCATATGTAGCAAAAATATCCCCAACTGCTCATAAAGATTTCAATACCTTATGTAAGACTTAAACCCTTGAGCATTAGGATTAATGTAGAATAAGAAGCGTAGGATATTTTATTGGAATCATTGTATTAACAGGTCCCGAGGTATATCTTGGTGGATCCTTAAAGTGTTATGGATGATTTTCTTCAACAAAGAATAAAAGGTTTGAGTACCCTTCAAAATGTTCAAAAGACTGTTAAAGTGCTCGGGGAATGACCATAAACATCTTTTAGAATCTTCTGAGTTACTTCAAGTTCGTACAAACTTATTATTTTGTTGAATTGATCATTCCTAGTTATTTTATTTGTACTGTTTTAATTATATTCTATGAACCTTAATATTTTAATTAACCCACGAGTGGGGTGACATTCATTTGATGTTTCACTTAGAAATTATGTGGGTCAACATCCTCAAGGGCACATTAAACTGTTAAGGAATCTTCACCCCTTCAATTGCAAATGAGCTTGTAGTGTTTGACAAGTGTTTATGATTGACTGTGTACTCTTCTAAGCCTCATTAAGTGATGATGGATCGAGCCTAGTTCACAATCAAGCTCTCAAGACTTTGTGGGTAGATTTGTAATTTTAGAAAGAAGGTCAAATGAGATTAACTTAATTATTGTTAAAAGATTGTATCATCGTCTAACCAATGATCTATACCTTCCAATTAGTGAGTTATTATCTTCCTAACATAAGTCTTTCATCTTACGATCATCCAATTTAATTAAATTCTAAAACACAATGATTTGGGAAATTACATTTTTTACAGAATGAGTTGGTTCCTATCCTTTAACCATTTATGTTTCTATCACTTCAAAAAACAAATTATGATCAATATTACTCTTTTATCATATTGTTTACCCTAAAATTTGATGAAGGTTAAAAATTTCTTAATTACTATTTTGCCCTTGTGGTCTCCACTTAATAATTCTTTAAGTTTAACTCAAATGACTTTGAAACTTTGTTGTTACCCCACTCATGGGTCCATTAAAGTATTAGAAGAGAATTTATATTCTTGTAATTTTTACTTAATTTTTTAATAATTATTTTAGTCCAAAAGTAGAGAATTATAAAAGCAATTAATTTAACCAGTAAATTAAAATTTATGTCCTTAAGGAAAATATTGGAGGTTCACTTAGGTCAAAGGACCATTAGGAATAAATTTTGTAAAATTTTTAATTATATTTTAATTTTTACAACTTTTTGATTGATTTTAATGAATAAATAAATATAAAACATATTTTATGTTAGAAAAAATCATTTTTTATATTTTCCATAAGTCTATCTGGTTCCAAGGAACTCAAAGAAGTGAATATTGTATTTTTTATTTTTATTTTATTTACTGTAATTATTTTTATTCACAAATTAAGAAAAATAGATTTAATCATTAAAACACCTTTTACACAATTAGAAAATTACAAACACCTCTTTATGTTATTTTCTGTGGATAGGGTGACATTAAGGGCAATTTGGAGCATTTTCACATTTTTTGTAATTTTTTGTATTTTTAATTATTTTAAAATTACAAAATAGCTTTAAATTGAAGTATTCATTTTAATCTCAATTTTATTTTTCTTAAGTCCCTTTGGTCATAAA
>JXCR01047770.1:95862-109424 GCA_002079205.1 Phalaenopsis hybrid cultivar | reverse complement strand
TTGATTTTTCTAATCCTCTTTTAACAAGTGGATTTCAATCTAAGTTCACCACTAAGTCCTTAAGACCTAAATGTATTAAGTATGTGTATTGATTTTTGAAAAGATTTAATTAAATATCATTTTGATTATCAAATAAGGGTATGAAATTATTGATTTTCCAAAATTATACCCCTAAATTCAAAAGTCATTTTATGAAGTTTCCAAATTTTGATAATTATGAAAATTATTCTTTTATCTTGTAATANGACTGAACAGATACTATAGTTTAAATGACCAAGCATAATACTACAAGAGATGCAACAATCCTGAAGAATAGATATGTTACTTGTCAATGATCTCGATTAAATAAACTAAAAAAAAGTTTGTGACATCTATTTGGTCTGCGAACCTTCTTATATTTTGGTCGACAAGTTCCCCTATCAAATATAAGAATTAGATAGAGTTTATATTACTTGGGTTTTTTAGTTCCCTATAGAGGCAGACCTCTATAGTTAATTACATCCTAAACGACCGAAGTCACTTAAGAAAACTCTTGATAATAACTAGAGGTGTTTATCTTCAAGATTACAAATTTCAATGTTTATGGTTAGACATGAAAAAATCAAATGGGACTAGATCAAATATGAGCAATTATTTTCAAAATTTAAAGGAAAGAAAAGTAGGGAATGTCACAGATTTTGAGGATCCTCGATGACTTCTTAAACTATTATATAGTTTTTCTTTAGTTTTGAAAATGATATTACTTGATGTTTCATCTTGCCATTTTTATTATTTAGGACTTACATTTGCATGATATCTGAACATGTAAATAGCTTGGAAGATAGGAGGATTTATGTCATACCAAATGATAACCTCGAAGTCCTAAGAGAGTTAGGGCTTAAATTACAAAACATAATTATGCAATGACCTAATGATAAAGTGAGGATTTATGTCGCACTAGGCGAGCTACCTCGAAAAACTATGGATAGTTATTGTTTAAACGTTTAGCTAAAGTTCTCCTTGTTTGCTCTATTGAAGATGTTCTTCTCTTGCATCCAAGTCGTGCTGCCCTTGAATTATGCTCCAAGCTCATGGTTGTAGTGGTAGCTCCAAGGTTTGCAATTTATTTTGTTATTAATGGATTTTATTATTGAAATGTTTTTTTTTTGAGGGGGGATTTTAATTTAAGTTGAGCGACACCGATCAAGATTCGACAGTACTGACATCCCGACATCACTATTTTCTTTTAAATTTAATTAGCCTAAACAAGCTATTAAGTTCATTTAGACTGGGGAATTCTCGTTAGCAACATTAGGTTACCTCATCTGAGTGATCCTCATAAATTCAAAAGGAGTGAATTACATTCATTTTGAAGTTTTAAAAGTGTATTATGTTTTCTTGTTCTTGAATTATAATGAAACATGCACGAATGAAAGAGCATTAGAAGTGCAGTTCATAAAAGAAGGCAATAAAACATAACATTGGGTACTTGGGCCTCTGCTACTATTGTAAAAAGGTTAGTACAATAATATAATGACATGTAGGAAATTTAAGCAAACTTATGAAACTTAAGCAAATTATGAGAAAATTTAGTACAAGACAACTCTATTTTAAATCATAAGAAAAGTCTGAATCGGATAAAATGAATTATGTTGTCACACATGGAAAATCAGGGCTAAGTGTAAAACATTTGTATGGGGGCTCAGAGCTGGACCGTGTTCTTTATAATTTTAACTTTTGGTAGAAGCCACCATCCTGGCTATCTAAGGAGGGCAATCCTTAATCTCGATCCAAGTGATTAACCCGTGGACCTTTAAAAGTTCTTTTTTAACTTTTCATGCAAGTAGAGTTTACTTTAGTGAGCAAAAGTAATCATGTTATTAAAAAAAATTTTGTTAAATATTTTTTTGTAAAGTAGTATAGTCCACCGGCAAATTACTTTAATTAGGCTATGATTGTCGGCAAACTAAGAGTGTCAAGGGCAACTCCCACCAAAAGCTGGTGAATAGTACCATCGGTCCTATCCTCACTCCTTATTGAGGATCTTTAAGGTAGGATATGTTATTTCAAATCTCAATTCGCATCCCACTTTTTGCACACATAAGCAATGTTTTCATCTCCCTTGCGACCTAGACCTCATCCTTATAGAAGCTTCATGATCCATATGTGGCAAAAATATCCCCAACTGCTCATAAGGATTTAAATACCTTATGTAAGACTTAAACCCTTGAACAATAGGATTAATGTAGAATAAGAAGCGTAGGATATTTTATTGGAATCATTGTATTAACAGGTCCCGAGGTATATCTTGGTGGATCCTTAAAGTTTTATGGATGATTTTCTTCAACAAAGAATAACAGGTTTGAGTACCCTTCAAAATGTTTAAAAGACTGTTAAAGTGCCCGGGGAATGACCCTGAACATCTTTTAGAATCTTCTGAGTTACTTCAAGTTCGTACAAACTTATTATTTTGTTGAATTGATCATTCCTAGTTATTTTATTTGTATTGTTTTAATTATGTTCAATGAACCTTAATATTTTAATTAACCCATGAGTGGGGTGACATTCATTTGATGTTTCACTTAGAAATTATGTGGGTCAACATCCTCAAGGGCACATTAAACTGTTAAGGAATCTTCACCCCTTCAATTGCAAATGAGCTTGTAGTGTTTGACAAGTGTTTATGATTGACTGTGTACTCTTCTAAGCCTCATTAGGTGATGATGGATCGAGCCTAGTTCACAATCAAGCTCTCAAGTCTTCGTGGGTAGATTTGTAATTTTAGAAAGAAGGTCAAATGAGATTAACTTAATTATTGTTAAAAGATTGTATCATCGTCTAACCAATGATCTAGACCTTCCAATTAGTGAGTTATTATCTACCTAACATAAGTCTTTCATCTTAGGATCATCCAATTTAATTAACTTCCAAAACACAATGATTTGGGAAATTACATTTTTTATAGAATGAGTTGGTTTCTATCATTTAACCATTTATGTTTCTATCACTTCAAAAACAAATTATGATCAATATTACTCTTTTATCCTATTGTTTACCCTAAATTTTGATTAAGGTTAAAAATCAATTAATTACTATTTTGCCCTTAGGGGTCTCCACTTAATAATTCTTTAAGTTTAACTCAAATGACTTTGAAACTTTGTTGTTACCCCACTCATGGGTCCATTAAAGTATTAGAAGAGAATTTATATTCTTGTAATTTTTATTTAATTTTTTAATAATTATTTTAGTCCAAAAGTAGAGAATTATAAACGTAATTAATTTAACCAATAAATTAAAATTTATGTCCTTAAGGAAAATATTGGAGGTTCACTTAGGTCAAAGGACCATTAGAAATAAATTTTGTAAAATTTTTAATTATATTTTAATTGTTACAACTTTTTGATTGATTTTAATGAATAAATAAATAGAAAAATTTTATTTATGTTAGAAAAAATCATTTTTTATATTTTTCATAAGTCTCTCTGGTTCCAAGGAACTCAAAGAAGTGAATATTGTAATTTTTATTTTTATTTTATTTACTGTAATTATTTTTATTCACAAATTAAGAAAAATAGATTTAATCATTAAAACACCTTTTTACACAATTAGAAAATTACAAACACATCTTTAAGTTATTTTCTGTGGATAGGGTGACATTTAGGGCAATTTGGAGCATTTTCACATTTTTGTAATTTTTTGTATTTTTAATTATTTTAAAAATACAAAATAGCTTTAAATTGAAGTATTCATTTTAATCTCAATTTTATTTTTCTTAAGTCCCTTTGGTCATAAAGAACACTCCAAACTAATTTTCATATTTTTTTTATTTTTCATTTATTTATTATAATTATCTTAAGACAAAATTAATATTTACTTAGAAAATACATATTTACATAAAAAAATAATTTTTGTGGCTTCCAACTTTTAATAGAGGCCTCCTAGGATGATTATCTGCAACTTGGCCCATTTTAATAAATATTTGAATTATTTTATATTTTACAAATTTTTAATGATTCTTATTAATTTTAAATAAGAAAATGGCTTGAAAATTTTTAAAATTTAAATTTTATTTTTCTTAATGTCCTCTGAACATCATGAACCTTCCAAACAAGATTTTTTTTTTACTTCTGTTTTATTGTTTATAATTATTTTAAATTAAATAAAACTAAATATTTCAAAAATAAGGGCTTTTGACCATAAAGATGTCTTCTGACCTTCAAAGAATCATATAAGATCCCTAATATCATTAAAAACTAACCCTCAAAATTTCATTTGATTTAAATAAATATTTAATTATTTATGATTTATTTACTCTCTGGAGTATTTAATATATTTAAAAATAAATAAAAGGAAAATAATTTTAGTTATTAGTCCACATTTTTCTCCTCTGTTCACTGAGCACAAGAGTATTTTAATTTTATTTTTATGAATTTTCTACACCAAGATATGTATTTTTAAAGTTTTTGTATTTATTTAATTAAAAAATACCCTATTTATCTACTTGTCTGAGTCAGCCGCCACGTCAAACCTCGGCAGCTCCGAAGACCATGTGTCACTGTTTGATTGGCTGCACTTTATGCGTCAGTTGGCCACGCGTACCGCGATTTTCGGTCCAAGCCTTCGTCTAACGCGATCTAATTCGTTTGTTCGACACACGCAGAAATGGATGACATTCGTATATCGTCCCCGATCGTCCTAACCCGAGAACTCTCTGTGTTCTAGACTTAATATCTCACTCAATTTTCAACCAAATCACTCGGGGTTTGTTCCTACATCTTCATCTAAGTGAGACAAACCTATCTATATGATTAAATACATATGAAATACAAGTTCACTTCACAATCAATGGAACCAAAGAAAAATTTAGGGATTTCCAGTTATACCTTTGTCCAAGAGGTGATGCCTTGATTGGGTTGGTTGGAGATGATTGCCTTGAGTCCACGAAGCTCCTCGAAGTGTTGGTTTGAGCCGAGGTGCGGCCTATGTATGATTTCGGTCGGAAGGTGACTCGGGCATGGTCTAGGACTATGTTAGGGTGCTCGAGAATAGGGTCTTTTGATTGTGGAAGTGGTTTTGAGGTCTAGTGAAGTTTGTGGAATGATTAATTTGGGGTTTTGAGGAGTTTGGTAAAGTGATTGGAAAAGCCCTGAATTTTGGTGCTGAAATTAAACTCAGACAGTGAGAATGAGGGACTAAGGATGGTTGGATTGCATTTAGAAAGGTTTGGTGAGGCTCTAGGAGCAATTTGGTAGAGTTTCCCTTATGTTTTGGATGGTCTCTAAGTTTGGTCGTGGAGGTGGGTATTTGTAATTCCGCCAAGGGGGAGGCCTCAGGCTCTCATTGGCTTGTGCAAGTAAGCTAAGGTGGAGGGCTGAGCGGCGCAATTAACCAATTGGAGTTTGTCAGATTGAATAGATAGAATTTTGGGTTTAAGTTATGGGTGGCCTTCTCGATTTTGGGTGTTCCAGTAACTAGGACGACCGACCAGGCCAAAGTTGGTGGCTAGTTGGCTCAAAGAGAAGGCTTAATTGTGATTACCTTGGGAGCTTGATGGCTGATGGGATGGTAAGTGGGTTTAGCCAAATAGGGAGAGGAGTTTCCATGATTCAAGGGACCTTTGGTCCATGACTCACNAATCAAATAAAGCCAGCTATAAAGTTGGCAATTAATGTTCGAGATTCAGAAACTGTAGTGACATAATAAGAGCTTTGAAACTAAATTATTATTACATTTTATTTAGTATATTTAACGCTTATTCTTCAATTTTTACATTTATATATGAAAAAGATCCATTTCACTTTTAAAAATATTTCACAGCCGTCATAATCAAATGCTATGGGAAAAAATATTTAGTCAGGAGTTGGTATGTATGAAGTTTAATAGTAGGGCGCCACGTGTCAAGCGGGTTTCACAAATTTTAACATTCACCAATTACAATGTATTGCTGTGGGCCTACTTGACACATTGGGCCGCACCATCGAACTCCGGAGGCAATATATGTACGAAGCCCGGATGTAATATTTATTCGTTTTATGATGTGATTTTAACCATCATATATCTCAAGAAATTATGGTTAGAACTGCCGTAATTGTTATATATTTTTTCTTAAAAAAATTGCAATAACTATACATTTACAATTCCATAACAGGTAATCAATTACAAAAATATTCATATATTGGCATGTTGAGTATATGTGAGCATTTCTACCATATATAGGGCTAATTAAATTGGTTGTATGTCAAACCTGTCAGTGTGACTCACAACCTTTTTCAGTCTCCTGTACATGTCCCTAAAGTTCCCTAAACTTGATGTCGCTCTGGGGGTTGACCACTTGATACTATATGTAGTTAAAGAAAATTATGAAAATTAGTGCTAAAAATAAAAGTAAGCAGGATTAGTTTAGAATATAAGCCACAAAAATAACAGTAGGACAGTGTAGAATAAAAAATGAAACATGTCGTGACCAACTAAAAACCACAAAAGCAGGAGAAGTATATGGTAGAAACAAAAAATAAAAGCAGGAAGGTTTAGAAATAAAATTAGAAATATGTAGTAGCTATGTCTAAAAGCAAAAAAAGAAACTAAACATCTAATCATACATACATTTTTTTAGTTTTTTCCTTTAGAAGAGCCAATCGATGATGGACTTAAAATTTTTTCGTTAGTGTCAACATTATTGTCATCCATATTTTGAGAAACTTCTTCATGAATCCCCATGGTATCCTATGGAGCATACACTTCATTTGAATCAAGATGAATACAAAAATCTAAAATACCTGGCTTTTGGTGAATATGCTCAACAATGCTAACCTCCTTTTTTTTTTCAAAACTATCTTCTTGGCTTAAGATTTATCAAACTTCACTTGAGCTTGATCTTCGCTAAAACCCAGAGATTTTTGTTTTCTCTCCTGAGGCTATTACAAGATTCAGAACCTCATTTTGAAAGTTGCATGAAACTTATTATCACTAATAAATATTGAAAATTAATTTGATAATCAATTGAAATAATTTTTATGTAAAATTCTTCAATTCATTTTTTTGTGCACAACATCTATCATCGAAAACCCTAAAAATAATTATTTTCTTTCACATGTCAATCCAGTGATCTATAACTACACTCTGTAAGTTGCATGATTTTTATATTTGCATATGAAAATCATGCCAAAACAGTTTGATGTTCATTGGACACCGTTTTATGTAAACTTATGTACTTAGGGTTCATATGCATGAGAAATATTCCCACATAGAAAGTTTTCAACGAGTGATCATTTTTAAAAATTAACTTAGTCATTATGTCCAGAGCTTATAAATATTTCAAATGAGTTCCTCCATGCTCAATTCTGACCCCATTTGGATACTTTTTCAGCAAATGATAATTTGAAGAGAGAAAATGATAATTAAGAGAAAAAGCAATAACTTAACTATAACTCATTCAAAACAACTTCAAATAAACCTTAAGATTCAATAAAAGTTAATTTAAATTCAAAAAGACCTCTTTTAGATCAATAAACTTGAATAAATGTTTTTACTAAAAAATGAACATTTTTTCTCTCTCAAGGTAAGGACCCACTTTGACGAGTGTTGAATCTTAATTTTTTTCAAGAATTCACACCCAAAGAATAGAGCATATGATAGGGGAGAAAAGAAGGAGATAAGCAAGAAATGAATAATAAAATGTGAACACGTGACTCTTTAGAATATATTTGAAACATACAATTACACCCTTTATTTCGACACCATTATCCTATCATTTTTATTTGCAATTTAGATAGAAGTTTTTCTAAGTCATTGTTAAATGTTATAACTTTCCCTATGGGTTTGATACTAGGGTTTTTAAACAAAGTCCTATATTACTTGAAACAATATTTATACTCAGAAAAGACTTCACAATTTACAAGAAATGACAAACACATTACAAAAAAACATTGATAATCAAACTGATGCAAATGAATATCATAATTTTTGAAGACCTTTAAGAGACTACACAAACCCTACGATAGATGAAACTCACTTGAGCATACAAACCCCTGCTATAGCGTGTAAGTCATTTGAACATAAACATGCAATCATACAAATTGTATAAAATAATAAGTTTGGGGAAACACCATCTGAGGATCCAAATTTATATTTAGCAAGTTTCTTAGAATTGTGTGCTACATTTAAATATGATGGTGTATCAAATGACACTATCAGAATTAGATTTTTTTTCATTTCTTTAAAGGATAAAGCAAAGATGTGGTTAAACTTGTTAGCACTTGGATCTCTTAGAACTTGGGGGCATTTAGCACAAATATTCTTGGCTAAGTATTTTCTACCTTCAAAAATTACTAAACTTAGAAATGATATTTCTTCTTTTACTCAATATGAAGGAGACTCGAAATACAAAGCATGGAAAGATTTAAGAAACTCCTTAGAAAGTGTCCACATCATGCTTTCATTCAAACCTTTTATAATGGGTTAGTAGGATCCCTTAGATCTATCATTGACGCTGATACTGGAGGTTCATTAATGTCAAAACCATTTAATGAGCTTATGCATTAAATGAGTAGATGGCTACAAATAATTTTCAATGACACTTTGAAAGGGTAAATCCTAAGAAAGTAGACAGTATTCATGATAATGATGCTATTTCAATGGTTGCATCTCAAGTTGCAGGATTATCTAGGAAAATAGACCAAATTGGAATGTTCTTTTCTCAAAAACCGCATGTTATTGAAGAAAATTCATTAGGATAGATGATCAATTCTCAAACCTCATTAAAAAATTTAAATGCTACTAATAATTGACTTAATAACCCATATTTTAACTATTACAACCCAGGCTAGAAAACCATCCCAATTTTTACTAGAATAACAACTATAGTGGTGGAAGTCAATAATGGTGGAATAATCAAGTAAACTCATTGGGAAACTAGAACAACCATAGTAGTTCTAACTATAAAACTATTTATCATCCCGGATATAGTAGTAACCAACAAATTAAGGAGAAGTTTTCTATAGAAGAAGTGGTGTTACAGATGAGAAATTGAATCCAACATTCTATATAGATGTAGAATGAGATGTATGCAATTATAAACTTAATTTCCTTAATAGTGATTCTTACTTTGCAACAAAGCCAAAAAATTGATCCCAAGCAAAATCTAGGTAAATTCTTCACTATGAAGCAAGTAAGAATACAATTATAATATTTCAATATGTGATACTACGTATCGTTATCAAGTAATATAGGACTTTTTGATTAAGCCTCAAATATCAAACCCATAGGGAAAATTGGCAATATGCATTTTAGAAAACAAGAAAATTTAGATAACAAAAATCCTAATTAGCAAAATATTCTTACTTAAACTTAAGATACTATAATAGGAATGAAAATTCTATTCTTTTTGTAAATTTTGATTTATGAAAATAAAATAATCAACTAATTAACTTTACTAAACATTTGGAAGATGAAGGCAATATAAGTAAATATCTTTCTCGTTATCATCAATCAATAATAAGTACAAAAATTTTGTTGTGGAAGTATGAAAAATGTGTTTTGCCAAATAGGAGCAATAATATTATTTACCCTTACTAGAGATGCTATAAGAAACATTGGCTAATCTATAGTTTAAATAGTCTTGAAGATCGGCTAGGTAGAGAAGATACTAGCTCTTACTTTAGAGTTCCCTCTTCTCCCTCCACATAGGGGCTAACTTCTAGTATAAAAACCTAAGACTATAAATCAAATTGGGGGTTTTAGCCTAACACTCTAAAAGTACTCTAATTCTACACCCTTGAAAAGTTTATTTCCTTATTTATTTGCACTCAACCTCATGAACTAAATTCTTATCCATGAAATCTAATGAGATTCTTACCATTTGTTGACTGAGACAATAGCATATCAGATCTTACATGTTATTACAACAGGTATTAACATCTTAATTGGCTAAATGAAGAAGTAAATGGAGTACAAGATTTCAAATCATCACAACTTCTTCCATCATTGAAGTTTAATACTTCATAGAACTTCATTTAAATACTTAATCATTTATCATTTTAAGGAAAATGATAAAGAAAACTACTCAAAATCCATGGAGAAAACATAATCACTTACGAGTTTAAAAGTAGAAATCATGCACAAAAACAAGAAATCTAAATTAAAACCAAATTTAATCACAAAGATAAAAACTTATCTCAAATCCTCTCCACCAAATATCTTGAAATTCCTTTGAATTCTCTTCCTTCACTCGCAATACAAACTAACACTCAAAATAAAAGAAAATGGCAGGCGGCGGCGGCGGTTACTTGGATGAATGATGGTTATGGATGTCTAATGATTGGCCCCTATTCTTTGATGATCCAAGTATTTTTTTATGAAAATCCGAAAGGTGCCTTGGTGTCTCTTCAAGATGTGTCACTATTTAATGAATCTTCTTGAAGTTTCTTCCTTTTAAAAACCAATTGAATGAATTTTCGTGTCCGTGGTCTATTTCCCACATTTTTACCAAGAGATGCTTTAAACACCTCTTCAAAAATTTGTTCAAATAAAATAAATCATCAATTAAATACTTATGGCGCTTAAGAACGGGGTACACATGCTTAGGCACGACTCTCTAGTGCTTATGCGCCCTAGTTCATTTTTTCACTTTCATCATTTTTGCTCCAAATTTGATCATTTTTCACTCCTTTTAGCATTTTTCATCCATTTAATTATGCCTGAAAGAAAAACATACAAATATCTTTCATTAAAGCGCAATATCTCAAAAAATAGGCATACAAATGTGTATAAAAATACTATAGTTTAAGGTGTATCAAAATCCCCCAAACTTAAAATATTACTTGTCCTAAAGTGACCCTTCAATCTTTTAAAAACTAAATAAGTAGATTATGTATATGAGTTTCTTTAGGAGTTACTAAAATTTTGATGTAGAAATACAGTAGGCCAATTTAGAAAAAATATTAGTAAATGAGACCTACTTAGAGTTTAGGAATTTTTAATGTTAAGAAATATGAAAATATGAATTTCTATCTAGTTTAGAAATATTGTAGATTCTCTAAATAAAGAGTTTAGGCATTCTATAATCTCCACTTAAAAAAAATTTTAAGCATAATTTTACTTACCATATTATATCCTTAAGCTTAAGAGTTTCTCAAGTCTTATAGTTTAGAAAGATCATATGTGGAACCAATTTTTGATTAGACACTTAATCCTCAAGCTTCTCATCTCTTTTTCAACTTTTCTTTTTATTTTTGTTTTTCTCTTTTTCTTTTATTTTTCTTTTATTTTTCTTTTATTTTTATTTTTTTTCTTTTTCGTTTTCTCTTTTTCAGGCAATGATCACTATATCTGGATAGGCCTATAATGATTTTGAATTCCACTCTTCCTTTCCTAAAGCAAATAGTTGATATATGCCCTTTAGTTAAAAACATAATAGTAGTTTTTGAAAATTACTTTCAATAAAAGAAATTTAAGTTTCAAAAATAAAAGTCTAAATATTCTAAATTTTTCGAAAATACATTTTCTCCTACTAAGATAATTACACTATACTTATCATTTTCCACACTAAAAACATTTAACTTTAAGTTTTCTTCATTACTATAAATTTTAACTAAATTCTCTTACTCATTTCTATATTAAAAATTTTACTTCCCTAATATAACTTAATATACACGATCATCTTTCTTCAAATCAAAATCAAATTTATTTAAAATTCATTTGAGAACAAATAAATTTCAAGTTTTTAGAAAATTTGTCATCTCTCACCTAAACTTAAATTTTTAATAGAATAAAACATTTTAGCATCACATATAAATACTTGCAGAAATGAAAAGTAAAAATAACATGCTTGCAGGAATTTTTACATCCTAAATATGCAAGTACAGAAATTAAAAATAGGGGTAAAAATTAAATTGATCAATATTTAATTTACTTAATATATAGAGATTCATTGGACTTCTATGCAGTAGAGTATAACATTAAAACAAATAAACACACTAAAAAACATTCACAACTACAACATAAAAAAAGTATCTGGTAGTAAATTGTAAATTTAAAACATGGAGCTTTTAAGTGATAAGTTAGCTATATTTCTAAATCACCTAAAATCTAGAATTAAGTTCATCACAGACTAACTAAATACACTAAAAAACACAGATAACACAATTACTACCACAAAAAACATAATAACAACTCACAGAAATGCAAATACATCACAGTAGTGTCTACTAAAAAAAGCACAACAAAAACTAATAGTCTCAACAATCACAACTAAAAACATAACAAAAAGTACAAAATACCTCCACTATTCACAGTTCACAACATAACATAAACTAAAAAAAAAAAAAAAAAAAAACTATAAATCCAGGCTAATCATCCTCATCCTTTGAATCACTCTCATCACTATGCCAAGGAGTGGCAGGCTCATATGGTGGATGTCTTGGATATTAAGGAAAAACTACATATTCATGACATTGTCCAAAATCCTCTGTAATAGATGTGACTGAGAATCAGACCCTGAGATGTGGAAGCACGTGAAGTAGAAGCTCGAGATGTAGAAGCAGCAAAATTACTTGAAAATCCTCCTCTCCAGCCAAAAATGGAATGATGTGAATAAGATTTCACATTCACACTGGTAATGGGCTTAAGAGGTTGCAAGATGTCCTTCCAACTATCAAATTTAACTCCAGCATACTCGCATAAAGAAGAGATCAAGGTTGCAAATACCAAACCTGTAGTAGTAGCGGCAACAACATAACTGATAATAACACTATGAATCAAAGATCCAATGTCGATGGCCTTGAACTACTAGATACAATAATTTAAAGTTGCTCGATCGCGTCTTACTTCACTAAAATGATTGGTAGGTGACCAAAGGAAAATATGTTGAGATTTTCATACTTATTTTATACTGTTTTTGATTATATTGCACTTTAAAGAAAGATATTTTTGATGTTTTGTTGCATGAATGATGAATTAGGGTCATTGGAGCAAAAAGATGCAAAAAGGAGCAAATTTGGAGCGAAAAAGACTAAAATGTGAAGAATTGAACTAGGGTGCCGACGGCGCCAACAAACCCGCCAACAGCGAGACTTTCCCGAGACTCCAAATTAATTCATTAAGAAGGTCCGCCGACGGTGCCCTCGAGGCCGCCGACGGTGAGGTCAGTGGTTATGCCCAATCAGGCTTTGGATAAGGCTAAATTTTGAAGGGATGCTTAGGCAACTCTTGGGAAAGCTCATCCATAACTTTAAAAGAAGATTTTGGCTGAAAATTGAGAAGACTCAAGAAGTCCTGGAGGTTACAAAGGTTCCAATATTGTGTAAAATTGCGAGGAATTCTTTGAGAGATTGTAAGAGTGGAGGGAAAGTGAGAGATTTCTTCCTCCTTGCTGCTTGGAAGAGGAATTCTGTGTGCTGTAAGGAAAGAAAGAGATTCAGAGGAACTTCGACGAGTTTTNCACTCTTGTGAAGGTGTAGAGCCAATCAATTCAGGATTTGGGGCTGTGTAGGTGGAGATTGGATTTTGTCCTANAATGGCACCATAGAGTTTAGACATGTGGTATGGCAAGTACATTGATTTAACCCCCTCTTTATCTCTTTAAAACA
>JXCR01047770.1:46064-94160 GCA_002079205.1 Phalaenopsis hybrid cultivar | reverse complement strand
AGTTTTACAACTAAAGTGAAGATTACATCCAAGATTCAGGGAGGTCAAAGCCCCTGGAAGTTGGGTGCAAATAAATAGGGAAATAAAATTATTGGGCGTAGAATTGGAGATTTTAGAGTAATAGGTGGGTGCAAATAAATAATGAAATATTACTATCGGGCGTAGAATTGGAGATTTTAGAGTGACAATTGGAAGTTGGGTGAAAATAAATAGGGAAATAAAATTATCAGGCGTAGAATTGGAGATTTTAGAGTGACAGAAAAATCCCCAATTTGGTCCTATCGTTTGGGTGCTGAAGTGTAGATGTTAGCCCTCAGGCGAGGAAATAAATAGGAAAATAAAATTATCGGGTGTTGAATTGGAGATTTTAGAGTGACAGACTAAAATCTCTAATTCGGTCCTATCGTTTGGGTGCTGATGTGTAGATGTTAGCCCTCAAGTGAGGGGAACGTGAAAGCTCCAAAGTGAGAGTCGGTATCCTCCCAGCCTAGGAAATAAAATTATCGGGCGTAGAATTGGAGATTTTAGAGTGACAGACTAAAATCCTCAATTGAAATAGGGAAATAAAATTATCGGGCTTAGAATTGGAGATTTTAGAGTGATAGACTAAAATCCCCAATTCAATTATTATCGGGCGTAGAATTGGAGATTTTAGAGTGACAGACTAAAATCCTCAATTCGGTCCCATTTGGGTGCTGAAGTGTAGATGTTAGCCCTCAGGCGAGGGGAACGTGGGAGCTCCGAAGTGAGATTCGGTATTCTCCTAGCCTAGCCGTAGATTCAGTAACCAAGCATAGGATTAGTCAATGTTCTTTATGCCTGGACCAAAGGGTAAATAATAGGTATGCTCCTATTTGGCACAATCCAATTAGAACTGATTCACTTTATCCATTCACTATAATTTCTTGACAAGGAGAATGATGCTTTCTTATATATTGAATTTCACATTAGAAACTTTATTAGTATAATTAGCTATTTAAGAGTTATTAAAATTATATATTTATTTCGATTGTCTATTAGTGACAGATAAATAATTTGGATTATATTATTGTGATTAAGTATTGATTTTCTAAAATCTTAGTTCATAGCCTCTAATACTACTCCCTCTGGGATCGATATCTAAGACTCCATTAGAGCCCTATATTACTTGAGCGATACGTATACTTGCGTTGGTAAGTGTGACTTTACCATTATTGAATATTTTATATATACATCTTTATCAAATCTATAACCGTTATTAAGTTTTTGGTGTTGTTGCTGAGGAATTAAATATTCTAGCAGCAGTATTAAATACTTGTATTTTTAAGCATATATAAAGTCACTATCAGATGAAAAATAGGTTTAGGCTAGGATTGAGGTGGCCAGTTCACATGCATATGATGGTCTGGGGAGATTAAGGTTTAGTTAAATCAAATGGTTAGGGAAAAGTTTGGTTTTAGGCTTAAAATAAGGTTTGGGCTTGGGCATGAACTTTGAGCCTAGTTTGGGTTTAGATCTAGACCAATTGGTGGTTCAATTTGGCCTAAAAGAATGTCATGAGGGAATCAATTTTAGTGGAAGCGAAATGGTTACATGGGTCAACTTGGTGAAATTTGGAGTTGGGTTCAATTTTGGGGTAATTGGCTTGGATTTAATTTTTGGGCTTGGAATTGGGTTAGATTGGGCTTGGATTTGGTCTCAATCAGGATTGCACTTGATGAAATTTAATTTGGGTTTAAGATTGAGTGAGCTTGGAATAAATTTGGTGGGAATTGAGGATGATTTGGGGACTTAGGGATTTAGGGGCAATTTGATAAATTTGGCTAATTTTGGTGGATTTGGGTGCAATTGGGGTTAAGATTGACTTTGGGAATATTTGGAGTGAATTTGAGAATTTTTGCAAATTTTTGGATATCAAAGCATTTTGGTAATTTTGAGGAAAAGTGGGGATATGAAACCGACATGGGATGTCTTAATGGAATTGGAATTGATGGCCATGCAAATCATGAAAACTCCTCCCCTCAGGAGCTACTCTAGATTGTCTTGAACTGTAACTATGTCCCATCACACAAAACATTTACCATCACATGGTAGGTAGAGACCAAGACCTTGAAGTTATATAATAGTGGGTGACCGAAGATCGTGTTATAAGTGGGGGGCACATCAAACACCAGGAAGTCCTACATGTTAGTGAATTGACTAGCACCCTCTCCTCAGGTGACTGATAGCCCAATTTTCCCCAGGTCATCCTTTCATTTGCGAGAAACATCATACAACGGGCCGGTTGACACAACAAAATGTTTGATAGAAAAATGCATTTTTTCAAAGGGTGATTTGAATAGTATATTTTCTGAATTGTTAGTATCAACCAAAATACTTTCTATCTAGTAATTATTGATCATCGTCATAACTACTATGACATTGCTGTAAATATTCCTCATGGTGGACAAATGTGTGTTAGTAAAATTAAATTGGGGATGAGGCTTTTGCTTTAGACTGAAAACAACAGCATAGTGTTCCCCCATTCAGAGCTTCTCATGGTTGTCCAATCTGATCAGATCTTCACTCAATATAGCTGACACTATCCCTGTGATGTGGATAACATTGGTTCGAGTTGGCTCATCAAAGTCATCTTTTGTTGGGTCTTTCCACCGCCTTTGTGTTTGTGCTCTTGGGACTACAAACTCTTTGCGTTTTATAGACTACAAATCAGATCTTAAAATAGGCTTTAAAGGTGCTTGCACTCATCTATGTCATGATCATGGTTTTTATGATATTTGTAAAATTTATTCGTGTTTAGGAGAAAAGCTCTAATTCTTTTCGATGGAGCTTTTTTTAAGCACTCCTTATGTTGAATAGCTTATACTATCTCCACAATTTAAACCCTTAACTGAGTGAGTTTTGGTATACCTCGATCAATAGTCAATTGGTTGTTTGATCGACTCCACCTTTGAGAAATTTTGTTAGTCTCTCTATCATCTCGAGCAACAAACCTCCTTCACATTTAGAACATGTGCTGCCCTTTGCCCTCCACCCATCGTCTTACAAGCCATTTCTCTTTAGCGGCGATTAGATTGTTCACATTTTTTGTAGGGCAGGTGAACTTATTCCTCAACCACGATATGGTGGTTTACTAACTCAAAGAGTTCAACTAAGTTGTTGGGTTAATGAAAGCTCAGAAAGTACTTGAATTGTACACTCCTTAACCCCTGTGCTAGGGCTGCTTGTGCTACCACAGACACCATATTTTGCACCTCCAGCATTTCCTTCTTGAATAGAGTGACATAAGCTTGAAGGCACATTCATCCTCTGCTTTACATGCCATAAGGCATGTGAGTCCTTTCGGGCTTCAGGGCATTAGGGAACTGCACCATGAAAAAGTTCTTAAACTCACTTAAGAAGTTGATAATTTCTATCGGGAGCCATTAAACCACCTTGAGGGTTGAATCCCTCAATGTGGTGTAGAATAAATGACATTTCAGTGCACTGGAGACTCTGAGAAAGCATACGACCAACTCAAAGGAGGCTATGTGGTCAACCAGATGCTTCAACTCTTGAATTCCGAAGATGGAATTTTGAATTTCTTGGGGGCTCGACAATGGTGATATGCTAGGAGAACGTATTCTCCAACTGAAGGTAAACTTCCATCTACCCCAATAGTAATCTGAACCTTAGTTTAGACCCAATACAGTCCAGATACTAGGATTCCTCAATTCTTTTAGGCTCCCTTAGCCTTTTGATGGACTTGGGGTTCCGATTCTTCTCAAGGGTTCGACATTTGTGCTCTCCCCTCGAGTATTAAGCTGGTCAATTATCCTATTTGTCCCATTATTTGTCTTGGAATTCCCAAATTTGTTGTTGTACAAATTTTCATATGAACTTAATGTTGGAGGTTTCTTCCAAGTGCATTCTTTTTTCGTTACACGCCCATCTTCTTGTTAATGACATGGTTTCACACTCCTCTCACTTTTTAGAATGCTAATTCAAAGCTGTTATGTAGATCACAACCAAGGTATACAGTGATAGACAAATGAGAGGAACCGAGAGAGAAATAGAGGAAGCAAAGTGTAAAATACACATGTTCTGAGAGGGTGAATTCAATAGTTGTTTCTTAAAGAAAAGAACCCCTATTTATAGATCATAGGAGTTTATAGTAAAATTACATGTTCATCCTAGTTTTAATAGGGACATTACAAGTAATTATTACACATTTTAATATTTGTATCCGGCTCCAGGACCCTTTAATATCCATAACTGATGTTGACACCGTTTCATATTCATAACCCATTGGTATTGTCATTCAGTCAATTGATAATCATACGGTCAACTACAAGATCTTCGATCGGCTGGAAGGTCTTCGATCGACCTCCTCTTGAGAATCATTGATAGAGGCTATCTTGTCGTTAGGGTAAACTTGGATCATCGGCAGAGAGTATATAACCGTAATGTGATGACAGACAATTCTCCTTGGACAAGGGATCTTCTTGGAGGAAATTGGGGTGCCCTTTGGTAATCTTTGTGAAGAATCCTGAAATTAGTTGAGAGATCTAGCTATAGATGACTGCCCCTCCGATTAGTTGCTTCCAGTTCTTTCATTAGGTAGGCTCGCAATTCCAATAGAAGGAAACGATGTTTAGTGCTCCGTCTTTTGACTTTCCAGATGCAAACCTTTGATATACATTTAGCGAGATTCATTGAATATTCTTGAGATTAGTGAGGTCTTATTTTTTATTTATAATTTTAAATTTNATTAGAGGTTAGGACCAATATGTGGAATTTCAAGTTGAGCAAAGAGAAGAATTTTGAATTTCTAATGGTGATCATACCGGACCAATATGTGGAACTTCAAGTTGAGTAAAGAGAAGAGTTTTGAATTTCTAATGGTGAGGAGGGGATTCTTCTTGAATTCTCTTATAATGATCTTACCTACTAAATGCTAGAGGTTAAGATATTTTCTAGTTTTCTAAGACTAGTCAATAGGAAAGTCCTATGGCTAGACCTAAGCTACTAAAGAAGTTTTCTAGACCTCAACCAAAAGTGAGGTCAACATGCATTGAATGTGAATGATTTTTGGAGGGATGCTTAGGCAACTATTCGGAAAACTCTTCTACAACTTTAAAAGAAGCTTTTGGCCAAAAATAGAGAAAGATAGGACGTAAGAGTGAAGTGTTGGGAGTGTGTAGAGAGTTTAATTTAGGGTTAGATTGTGAGGAATTCTTCGAAAGATTGTAAGAGTGGAGGAAAAGTGAGAGATTTCTTTCTCTTTGCTATTTTGAAGAAGAATTCTGTGTGCTGTAAAGAAAGGAAGAGATTCAGAGGAACTTCGAAGAGTTTACTTGTGGAGGAATTAGAGATAAGTGTTATTTACTTGTTGTAGTTTGTATGACTTTGCTTTTATATATAAATTCTGAGTTTTGTCGTATCTTCCCCATGAGTTCTGAATAGTTTTCTGTGTCTTTCTCCTTATCTTGAGATTTGTGAAATGGTAATTTGAATTAGTAGAGCCATGAAAATGTTAAAAAAGTTGTGATGATCTTTTCTCTTCGATCTTAATTTACTTTCAATATGGTCAATTGATTTGTTAAAATATGTTGAGTTTTACAACTAAAGTGAAGATTACATCTAAGATTCATGGAGGTCAAAAAAATGTTTAAGAAATTGTGATGATCTTTTCACTTTGATCTTAATTTATTTTCAATCTGGTCATAAATGTTAAAGAAGTTGTGATGATCTTTTCACTTTGATCTTAATTTACCTTCAATCTGGCCAATAGATTTGTTAAAATATGTTGAGTTTTACAAATAAAGTGAAGATTACATCCAAGATTCAGGGAGATCAAAGCCCTTGGAAGTTGGGTGCAAATATATAGAGTAACAGACTAAAATCCTCAATTTGGTCCTATTGTTTAGGTGTTGAAGTGTAGATGTTAGCTCTCAGGCGAGGGGAACGTGGGAGCTCCGAAGTGAGAGCCGGTATTCTCCCAACCTAGTCGCAGATTCAGTAACCAAGCATATGATTAGTCAATGTTCTTTATGCATGGACCAAAGGGTAAATAATAGGTATGCTCATATTTGACACAATCCAATTAGAACTGATTCACTTTATCCATTCACTATAATTTCTTGACAAGGAGAATGATGCTTTCTTATATATTGAATTTCACATTAGAAACTTTATTAGTATAATTAGTTATTTAAGAGTTATTAAAATTACATATTTATTTTGATTGTCTTTTAGTGGCAGATAAGCAATTTGGATTATATTGTTGTGATTAAGTATTGATTTTCTAAAATCTTAGTTCGTAGCCTCTTATACAGCTCCATCTANCTTTCTTATATATTGAATTTCACATTAGAAACTTTATTAGTATAATTAGCTATTTAAGAGTTATTAAAATTATATATTTATTTCGATTGTCTATTAGTGACAGATAAATAATTTGGATTATATTATTGTGATTAAGTATTGATTTTCTAAAATCTTAGTTCATAGCCTCTAATACTACTCCCTCTGGGATCGATATCTAAGACTCCATTAGAGCCCTATATTACTTGAGCGATACGTATACTTGCGTTGGTAAGTGTGACTTTACCATTATTGAATATTTTATATATACATCTTTATCAAATCTATAACCGTTATTAAGTTTTTGGTGTTGTTGCTGAGGAATTAAATATTCTAGCAGCAGTATTAAATACTTGTATTTTTAAGCATATATAAAGTCACTATCAGATGAAAAATAGGTTTAGGCTAGGATTGAGGTGGCCAGTTCACATGCATATGATGGTCTGGGGAGATTAAGGTTTAGTTAAATCAAATGGTTAGGGAAAAGTTTGGTTTTAGGCTTAAAATAAGGTTTGGGCTTGGGCATGAACTTTGAGCCTAGTTTGGGTTTAGATCTAGACCAATTGGTGGTTCAATTTGGCCTAAAAGAATGTCATGAGGGAATCAATTTTAGTGGAAGCGAAATGGTTACATGGGTCAACTTGGTGAAATTTGGAGTTGGGTTCAATTTTGGGGTAATTGGCTTGGATTTAATTTTTGGGCTTGGAATTGGGTTAGATTGGGCTTGGATTTGGTCTCAATCAGGATTGCACTTGATGAAATTTAATTTGGGTTTAAGATTGAGTGAGCTTGGAATAAATTTGGTGGGAATTGAGGATGATTTGGGGACTTAGGGATTTAGGGGCAATTTGATAAATTTGGCTAATTTTGGTGGATTTGGGTGCAATTGGGGTTAAGATTGACTTTGGGAATATTTGGAGTGAATTTGAGAATTTTTGCAAATTTTTTGATATCAAGGCTTTTGGGTAATTTTGAGGAAAAGTGGGGATATAAAACCGACATGGGATGTCTTAATGGAATTGGAATTGATGGCCATGCAAATCATGAAAACTCCTCCCCTCAGGGGCTACTCTAGATTGTCTTGAACTGTAACTATGTCCCATCACACAAAACATTTACCACCACATGGTAGGTAGAGAGCAAGACTTTGAAGTTATATAATAGTGGGCGACCAAAGATCGTGTTATAAGTGGGGGGCACATCAAACACCAGGAAGTTCTACATGTTAGTGAATTGACTATCACCCTCTCCTTAGGTGAATGATAGCCCAATTTTCCCCAGGTCATCCTTTCATTTGCGAGAAACATTGTACAACGGGCCGATTGACACAACAAAATGTTTGACAGATAAATGCATTTTTTCAAAGGGTGATTTGAATAGTATATTTTCTGAACTGTTAGTATCAACCAAAATACTTTCTATCTAGTAATTATTGATCATCGTCATAACTACTATGACATCGCTGTAAATATTCCTCATGGTGGAAAAATGTGTGTTAGTAAAATTAAACTAGGGATGAGGCTTTTGCTTTAGACTGAAAACAACAACATAGTGTTCCCCCATTCAGAGCTTCTCATGGTTGTCCAATCTGATCAGATCTTCACCCAATATAGCTGACACTATCCCTGTGATGTGGATAACATTGGTTCGAGCTGGCTCATCAAAGTCATCTTTTGTTGGGGCTTTCCACTGCCTTTGCGTTGGGACCACAAACTCTTTGTGTTTTCTAGACTACAAATCAGATCTTAGACTAGGCTTTAAAGGTGCTTGCACTCCTCTATGTCATGATCATGGTCTTTATGATATTTGTAAAATTTATTCGTGTTTAGGAGAAAAGCTCTAATTCTTTTCGATGGAGCTTTTTTTAAGCACTCCTTATGTTGAATAGCTTATACTATCTCCACAATTTAAACCCTTACATGAGTGAGTTTTGGTATACCTCGATCAATAGTCAATTGGTTGTTTGATTGACTCCACCTTTGAGAAATTTTATTAGTCTTTCTATCATCTCTAGACAACAAACCTCCTTCACATTTAGAACGTGGGCTGCCCTTTGCCCTCCACCCATCATCTTACAAGCCCTTTCTCTTTAGCGGCGATTAGATTGTTCACATTTTTGGTAGGGCAGGTGAACTTATTCCTCAACCACGATATGGAGGTTTACTAACTCAAAGAGTTCAGCTAAGTTGTTGGGTTAATGAAAGCTCAGAAAGTACTTGAATTGTGCACTCCTTAACCCCTATGCTAGGGCTGCTTGTGCTACCACAGGCACCATATTTTGTACCTCCAGCATTTCCTTCTTGAATAGAGTGACATAAGCTTGAAGGCACATTCATCCTCTACTTTACATGCCATAAGGCATGTGAGTCGTTTCGGGCTTCAGGGCATTAGGGAACTGCACCATGAACAAGTTCTTAAACTCACTTAAGAAGTTGATAATTTCTGTCGGGAGCCATTAAACCACCTTGAGGGTTGAATCCCTCAATGTGGTGTAGAATAAATGGCATTTCAGTGCACTAGAGACTTTGAGAAAGCATACGACCAACTCAAAGGTGGCTATGTGGTCAACCAGATCGCTTCAACTCTTGAATTCCGAAGATGGAATTTTGAATTTCTTGGGGGCTCGACAACGGTGATATGCTAGGAGAACGTATTCTTCAACTGAAGGTAAACTTCCATCCACCCCAATCGTAATCTGAACCTTAGTTTAGACTCAATACAGTCCAGATACTAGGATTCCTCAATTCTTTTAGGTTCCCTTATCCTTTTGATGGACTTGGGGTTACGATTCTTCTCAAGGGTTTGACACTTGTGCTCTCCCCTCGAGTATTAAGCTGGTCAATTATCCTATTTGTCCCACTATTTGGTCTTGGAATTCCCAAATTTGTTGTTGTACAAATTTTCATATGAACTTCATGTTGGAGATTTCTTCCAAGTGCATTCTTTTTTTGTTACACGCCCATCTTCTTGTTAATGACATGGTTTCACACTTCTCTCACTTTTTAGAATGCAAATTCAAAATTGTTCTGTAGATCACAACCAAGGTATACAGTGATGGACGAATGAGAGGAACCGAGAGAGAAATAGAGGAAGCAAAGTGTAAAATATACATGTTCTGAGAGGGTGAATTCAATAGTTGTTTCTTAAAGAAAAACCCCCTATTTATAGATCATAGGAGTTTCTAGTAAAATTACATGTTTATCCTGGTTTTAATAGGGACATTACAACTAATTATTACACATTTTATTATTTGTATCCGACTCCAGGATCCTTTAATATTCATAACTGATGTTGACACAGTTTCATATTCATAACCCACTGGTTTATCATTCAGTCATTTGATAACCATACAATCAACTACAAGATCTTCGATCGGCTGGAAGGTCTTCGATCCACCTCCTCTTGAGAATCATTGATAGAGACTCTCTTGTCGTTAGGGTAAACTTGGATCATCAACAGAGAGTATATAACCGTAATGTGATGACAGACAATTTTCCTTGGACAAGGGACCTTCTTGGAGGAAATTGGGGTGCCCTATGGTAATCTTTGTGAAGAATCCTGAAATTAGTTGAGAGATCTAGCTATAGATGACTGCCCCTCAAATTAGTTGCTTCCAGTTCTTTCATTCGGTAGGCTCGCAATTCCAATCGAAGGAAATGATGCTTAGTGCTTCGTCTTTTGACTTTCTAGATGCAAACCTTAGGTATACATTTAGCGAGATTCATTGAATATTCTTGAGATTAGTGGAGTCTTATTTTTTATTTACAATTTTAAATTTCCTTTTCAAATCAAAATTAAATTTAACTATAAATATTAGTTTAAAAAGCTGGACAAAATAAACCCTTCCTAAAAATAATTAAACGACAGTAGGTTGACCGTGAAGATCTAACTAGGAAGAGAGCAGTCCTAGCGTCCTTCCCCCTTCCCAAGGAATCCAACGGGAGTCCATAAACTGTTACTATAATAATCAACAAAAACCGATTTCCGCTTTTCTTTTCAAGGAGGCGATTAAGATGAAGATTACTGTCATGACTGCAGATGAACAATTCTNCTTCCCAAGGAATCCAACGGGAGTCCATAAACTGTTACTATAATAATCAACAAAAACCGATTTCCGCTTTTCGTTTCAAGGAGGCGATTAAGATGAAGATTACTGTCATGACTGCAGATGAACAATTCATCACCCTCGACGTCGACCAAGATGAATCTGTAAGAATCCATAGAAACCCTAAGTTATTGACGCTGTTAATCTCCATCATTATGACAATGGTTGAATACTTATGGCATGCAGGTTGAGAATGTGAAGGCGCTTCTTGAGGTGGAGGTGGGCAGTTAGAAAAGTTCTCCTCTCATGGAAAGCTTTAATTTTTGTGATAATTTTTGAGCNTGGCATGCAGGTTGAGAATGTGAAGGCGCTTCTTGAGGTGGAGGTGGGCAGTTAGAAAAGTTCTCCTCTCATCGAAAGCTTTAATTTTTGTGATAATTTTTGAGGATTTCGCTTCAGTTAAAAATTTCGATTGCAGACTAGTGTCGCTTTACATCAGCAACAGCTCCATTTCAACGGGAAGGAGATTCGTAACTCGGATCGCTTAGGTTCTGTTGGTGTTAGAGAAGGAGATCTTGTTATGATGCTTTCGTCAAATGCCGGGTATCCCTGTTGCTCTTTTGGTTTTATTCTCATTTATTTTTAACTCGCTATTACTGATAGCTTGCAATAAAATAAATCATGTAACCAATACATACTTCAGATATGCTATAGTTCATGAAATAGTATATGATACCAGAATCATTTGCTTTCGTCTGAAATCCTGGTGGGATTTTTATTGACTGGAAGGAAGGATTTCAGGGATGCTTTTTATTATGACTATTCATTCAAAAAGTTCATATATGTCGAAAACTTGGCTAACTTCTGTTTTTGGGTGAAGCAAGGCATGTAGGAAAATCAATAGTAGAGGATACATATTCTGTAGAACATTGGAAAAGATAATGATCACCCAGACCTTTCTTTATACTTCATAGTTCTGTACTTTGTCCTCTTCTCTTGCTATCAAATTCAACCCAGTGTCCATGGACTCAAATTCATAAAATCTTTTCATTGTATGCCTAGTTTAAAATTGCACAATATGAGGTGTGTCTCAAGGCATGCCCCACCTCAACAAAAGCCTCAAATGCTTGCTTTTGTCTATAAAAACAAAGCTAAAAGTAATATCAATATACCTCTTCTATTAACATTCGCACCTCACATACTAAACAACAATAATTAAAAGAAAAATTTATCTGTTAAAATTTATGTAGTTGGAATTCTAATCATCAAAATAGTTATTATTTTAATTAATATATTTTATTGATGATTATTCATTAAAAAATAGAAAATTATTGAGATTACAAATAATAAGGAATGCGATAATATAGATACGACTAAGGAAAATGTGCGAGATAAACAATTCATTATGCCAATGATTCTAATGAAAATCAATTTGGTGATGAGAGTAATAGAGACTTTAAATTAAAAATTCAAATGTTGGTGACTTGATATATTCTTGTTTAAGTGGAGGTACTATGCGTGAGAAGGAAAAAATAATGTTTACTTTATTTTGATTGTTATGTTTCGATGTTTTAATATTTTCTTTTAATATTTTTATTTTTTTTTATTGCTTAATGTTTGTATAATCCGTCTTATTTCATAATTTAATATTAGGATATTAACATGGTGCTTTTAATTTAAAACAATTTATTATGTTTATTTAGTTAGAATATTGCTATTTTACATTTTTATGTGCTAATAAATTATAATATTAATATATTATTTCTTACTTCACACTTTCTATTTTATCTAATATTTATTAATTTACACAATTTTTAAATTTGAGGCTTACGCCTAAAAACGCCTTTAAGATTACACCTCACCTCATGAATGAAAAACACATCAATACCCAATTACTCAATTTTCAATATTTATTTGTTTGCATAAATTTTTTTTTAAGTTTATGCCATTTACAATCTTATTATGCAATCCCATGAGTGCTTGTTGTGCATTTACTCTATTTTTTAATCTTTAATTTTTTAATTTGATCACAATCGTTGTCTGATATTCAAACTCTCTCTGTTTCTTTCTCTTTGTGTTATTTTTCTTTTACTTCTCAAATGAACCTATTTTCGACATTGAGATATGTCTATCTTTTTCTTATGAATAGTTCTTGAGAACGGGGAGTACTTATATGCTTTAGGCTATCCTTGTATTGAACTTTTATCATTGATAACTTTCACATCATTGTCTTGGTTTTAATTTTCAATCTCACTCTTTTCATATACATTCTCTTAAAAGTTTTCATTTGAGTTGGTTCAACTTTATTGGCATTTTGATAACATTTCTTTTGTTTCATTATTTTGAGGCAATTATTCCAGGATAATCCCCTCCAATCTTATTTGCGCCAACTTTGTGAATTGATGAAATTAGCTTATTGGATTCTTTTTCATGTGTTCCCAATCATCGATTTTCAACTTATTTTTTGGCATATCTTCTGCAACAAGTCCTATTAGTAGGATGCCTGCCCACGCACCTTGGACTTCTAGGCTCTTGGTCTAACCTTGTTGTCATTATGGTGAATTCCTATTTTCAATGTTATTGCCAATGGTATTTCAATTGGTTGAAGAGTTCTCTTTTAAACTTCCACTATGGTCTTGAAGATTCTACAGTAATATTTGTCTTCCAAGAACACTATAGTTGCTCATTATGTTTTTTTTTTGTTTCTATAGTATGAGTTTTGAAATTTAGATCATTGTCATGTTATTACATTCGATCTTTCAATGTTTTCTATTTGTTTAATTATTTCTAATCCTTGCTAGCTTGTAATGATAATTTGTGTCCATGTTTGACTAACTTGATTGGGTCAACCATAGAAGGATAGGTTTTTAAGAATCTTTTTCATTTGTAAGGTGGGTTCAAATTTTTTTATTGCAAATCCAGTTGGGTGGGGTATATTCAGGTTTTGGTTGCTCTGATTTAAATATATTTTTTAATTTATTTTAAAGTGTGAGGATTGCAAATGGCAGTCAATAAAAGCTCAGAGGCTCTACAAATAAAATCCACCTTTTTTTTTTGGTTAGATGTACTTTGTTTTTTGTTTGTTAAAATAACTAGTTTTGCACTTTCTTTGAAATACTAACCCTTAGGAGTTGGGGGGAAGGGCTAAAAATTGAATTCAGAGCAAAAGTGTTGTCCATTGTTTGATAACAACAACTACCACATCTATCATTTGATGTTCTTTATTTTAGGATCAGTAAAGTTCATGTGCTTATTTCTTTTGATCTCTTCAACCTTCTTTTCTTTTCCAAGATTGGACAGATTTACTCTCATGGTGGTGCTGCGTCTTGTGTTTTCTTTCTCTCTATTTCTCTCTCTTTTAATTTAGAACATCAGATCTTGAGGTTGCCATTGGAAGATGACCTCACACACACCTTGTCATGCAGCTTATCATGGGCTTCTTGAACCATTTTTTGTTTGGTCTTTCTCTGTATTTATTTATACAAATAATGATAATAATATTGTTTGAATCAATGATCCATCATTCTTTGATTTTAATCCTTTGATGATAGAGAGTTAGAATGGATTAAATGTGAGAACTTTGAACATTTGAGGAAGGAGAAAAAAGGATCGTTGAGTAGATAGAGAGAGAAACTTTATAAGGGAGGAAGAAAAGGGACCAATGTTGATTGAGGATTGCAGTTGATATGCAATCTTGAAGGTGAAATAAACCATGATAATTTTTTATTCAAAAGATCATACTATTAAATAACATTGTACATACATTTATAATAGATGGTTCAAATTTGAAATAGTTACCATTTATTAGGTTTCTAACATGCTAAACTAAACAAATCTTGAGACAATAAACATGTGCACAGACAACATAGGATGCTAGTACACTTGCTAATTTAAATAAAACTCGCTTTGACAATAAACATAAACATTACATAATTACATATAAAAGTAAACTCTGTGAATGATAACAATAATCTATTGATGGTTCTCCATCCAACCACAAATGTGTGAAAACTATTTTTCAAAATATTTGGATGTTGCTAGAGGAAAAATTGGATGGTCTTTTGTGGCAATACTGAGTTATTGGAATTTGTCTCTTTGGAAAAGACATCATGAGGGGAAAAGGTCAAAGGGAAATTTATCCTAAGGAAGAAGCGACTATGGAATCACTGTCTTATAGAGAATGACAACACAACATATGTTGCATGTTAGTAGGTGCTTCATGTCAAATTCCTTTGAAATTTTCAATTTGCTCTCAAAGATATTTGAATATTAGGCTGTCTTCATTCAAATTGTACAATTTATCGATGATCTTATCCCGAGCAAAATAAATATTTTGGTTGATTAATANAATGACAACACAACATATGTTGCATGTTAGTAGGTGCTTCATGTCAAATTCCTTTGAAATTTTCAATTTGCTTTCAAAGATATTTGAATATTAGGCTGTCTTCATTCAAATTGTACAATTTATCGATGATCTTATTCCAAGCAAAATAAATATTTTGGTTGATTAATCAGAAATTAGCTAACCAAGCCAATTAATCAATCCCAACAATATTTGTTCTTTTATTTTTGTTTTTTTTCCTTATGGCTCATGGATTGAGTTAGGTTGGTTATTGGTCTGCCAAGTGCTTGGGTAATTTTGATCTAGTAGTTTGGGATAGATTGGTGTTTCTTGCTGGTTGGTTCAGNTTGATTAATCAGAAATTAGCTAACCAAGCCAATTAATCAATCCCAACAATATTTGTTCTTTTATTTTTGTTTTTTTTCCTTATGGCTCATGGATTGAGTTAGGTTGGTTATTGGTCTGCCAAGTGCTTGGGTTATTTTGATCTAGTAGTTTGGGATAGATTGGTGTTTCTTGCTGGTTGGTTCAATGAATTGATTTATGAATGGATTTGACAAATTTTGGAGGATTTTATGTACTTAGGTTTATGAAATTAGGAAAGATTGTTATTTGAATTTAGGTAAGGAATTATTTGAACTATTTGAGTGGTGTAGAAATATATGATTTTTTTTAAAAAGATTGTTTTGTAAACAAATGGTTGACCCTTTAGCTTAAGGTTCGAGATGATTTGTTCACTTGGATTACAACATACTGTATGATAGGATCGCTCAATCCGACGTCCCCTAGTGCGTAGCTGCTGGGAAGCGGCATATAGAGGCCCAAAGCTCTTGTTTTTCCTCCTCAAGCTCCGACTTCTCTTGCTCTCGTCTTGGTACAGTCGCGATTAGGGCTACCTGGGAAGGCATCGACTGAGAAACGACGTACAGAGGCACGAAACTCCCATTTTTTATTTTCCTCTCACGTCTTCTATGCGATACAATCGCGATGCGATACAATCGCGATTAGAGCTAGTTGGGAAAGCAATGACAGGGAAGCGGCGTACAGAGACCTAAAACTATGGTTTTTTCCGGTTTCATGGTGTTCAAGCCTTATGACGGGATCGAGGATACAATGACGCGATTTGAGCTATCAAGGAACGGGCGCGCGACTGAGACCCAAATCTACCATCTAAATTCTCAGCTTGCGCTAATTTGTGCTTGATTTCAACAAACATGATTTCTATGATTTCTACAACTCCTTTCAACTCACAAACATGATTTCACGTACGAAGCTACTGTATTTCATCTTACTTGTACCAAAGCTATTCAGATTGATGACGAGCATACGTTCTTACGATACAGACCCGCGAATGATTGATGGGATTTCAGNACAAACATGATTTCACGTACGAAGCTACTGTATTTCATCTTACTTGTACCAAAGCTATTCAGATCGATGACGAGCATACGTTCTTACGATACAGACTCGCGAATGATTGATGGGATTTCAACATGAAAGTGTTTTCGTGCTTTTTGATCAAAAACTTTTTTGGGAGTGATGACATTAAAATAAGTGGATGATTTAGAGAAAAAAAGTTAGAGAAAGAGATGAGTAAATTCAAATCTGGGATGGAGAAAAGGTTCTCCACTATAGAAGGGAGTTTTTTATCCATGAAAAATCAATTTGATGGTCAGTTCGAGAGCTTGGAAGAGATGCCGTGGAAGGTTGTTGAGATGCAATCTGAGATCCCGCTGACAGTTTAGTTTGTAAACCCTAGCCATTCATTGGCTAAATCGAAAAAAATAGATCGGACTAGAAAAACATGAGAAGGAAAACATCCACCATCAAGAATCTCCTCCCAAAACTCCGATTGGGGGTGTATTATGTTGCTTTAACATTTTTTAAGTTTTAAGCTTTTCAGCAAGATGAATTGAAATTAATCAAATGAGTATAGGAGACGAGAACACAATCAGAAATGTACAAATTTTTACTTTTAATTTTAATTGTTTTTGGTAGTAGTTCTTTCATGAATATTTGAATAACGGTTAGTGATAGAAATAGAATAACAGAGAATTTATTTTCACTGTCCAACCGTTTGTTCTCTTCTTGGTTAATTCCAAGTCCTGGATTGGTTCTTGACACCTCATTTCCTCTAACTTTTCACTTTGAGAGCCTGGAGTTGCTAAGTAGAGTGGGGCTCAGGATCGAGTGAAAAGTGAGAGCTGCTGCTCTTAGTTACTGTTTTAGGAAAAAATTAGCAATCTTAAGAGAAGTTGAGGTGGTTGGGAGATAATTAAGTTAAACTTTCAAGTATAAATATTTATATATGTTTGTAAAGTTAAATTTTCATTTTTTTTTCCTCATTATTTTTCTTGTTTTTTTCTATATTCATAAGCATATCATAGGAAGGTGGAAGTGCAAAGTTGGGACTTTAAACTTGTGAAGGATTTTTCGGTTTGATTATAAGGTAGATGTATATATGTATGTATTGTTAGTCAATTTTAGTAAATCTAAACTTTTTATTTATGCATTCCTAATTACTGTGATTTACAACAAATTAATTTAGAGTCTGTAGCAGCCTAAGAAAAGAATAAAAAGGTGAAGGAGGAAGGGAATGAAGGAAGAGTGGAATAAGAAGGATTAATGCGAGGAAGTCCATTTGAGGTAAGTTTTCACAAGTGAATTATGTTTACGGTTAAATCACGATATACGCCAAATTATGAAAATCTTCAAGGTTTATGAATTTCAGTTCGTTTACACTAGGCAACGAGCTCGAGGCTAGCATTAAGAAATTCAGTATAGGGTTGCTCCTTCAATTTAAGTGAAATTATTTTGTGCTACCGTAAGAAGAATAACTCTCTGTAGGTTTTTATGTGATTAAGTGTTGACACCATTGCATTTAGAATTTTTTTGCAAATCGTATATGAATAGTTGTATAAATTGTATAAATGCAAATTTGTTGTCACTTATGATACTTATGGTATTATTATGTTACAAATCTAATAACTATGCTTATGAAATCATTATTTGTAGATATTCATTTACGTTGATTCATGCATATGATATATGAAATGCCTATATCGAATGCTAGTTACAGGAATTATGATTTAAGAAATATTAAAAATGATGTTATAAGCAGGTTATTATATGATTACTTTCAAGTACGAAAGATATGAAATGATAGGATTCCCGTCTCCTAGTATTCAGATGGTGATAAAACTCCATGAACCGTTGGGTTCAGACGATAGGACATAAGAAACCATTGGTAGTATGGGAGTTATTGTAACTGCTATATGGGGGCCAACCTTTATCAATAGTTAATGTGACATTCGGGCTGATTGACGACCTAATGATATGACATGACATGAAAATAGTTGAGGCTTATACAATTAGAAGTGACATTCCTATGATTAGATTGATGACTTTTATGAATATGCTTGTGATTACACGTGTATGAATGATTACATATTTTATATAGTTGTCATGTTTTCTTACATTACAGGTTTCTCGACATAAATATTCCTCTACAACTTCCTATTATACTCTCTCTTGATTCCCTCCAACCCTTCCCCAACTCGTGAAATGGACTTACCGGAGAGCATAGCTCTCAATTCGACAGTCCTGTGGTTCTCGTGAAACTACTACAATAGGGAACATGTGGAATGTCTTTATTCATGGCAAATATCAAAGTGGAAATGTAGGAAAGGAAAAGATTGTGTTTAGTATATTGGTAAAATGAAATTTCCTCTTGTCGATTTCGTCCTGGCGACCCTAATTGAGTTCCGCGTCTTTGCCAATCGCTCCAATCACGCTCGTGCTACATAAACCGAGCAGAAATCTTTTCGAGGGAAGAAGAATGAAGAGAAGTAACATAAGGGCATGTGGCATTTTAATTGTGATCCAATTAATTTTAACTCTACAATTTCATCCCACATTTGTGGGTGTGGAAATTAGTTGGTTAGCTACAATGCTAAAGGATTTAATTATGCTTAATTAAAGTGTTAATAAGTAGTTAATTCAAAATTTCATATATTCCCTTATAGTGTTATATGTATCAAATTGATCAATTCTAGATGTATAATTTTATGAAATTGATTTGGTCGGATTTCGGGGAATGCTAAATTTAAGGTATATTTTATGATTATCAAAAATTTTTTTTTCCTCAAAATTCAGCGTTACAAGGGAAGCATGATGTGTCCATATAGGCTATGCAGGTCATACCGCGAGCATGGATAGCATTGTCCTTAACTACAAGATGGGAAACGCCAGAGACGAGCATATGCCTCCCTGCTGCTTGCCCTCTCCGCCATGTATGATGTGACGAGTTGTAACTTAACTATTGTTCTACTATACTAATTAATTCAATGTTGAACTGTTGTTGAAAAGGTTCTTTTTCTCTGCTTTTATCCATCATTGTTATAATAATTTTTGGGTTTTTTTTTAATGTTATTGTAACCCTCAATATCACGACCCAACCCAGGGCTTGAAGTTAACCAAGATGGGAATGGATGGTTGGATGGTGGAAATCAATTATCTACTATTCTATTTCTATCATTAAGAATTTAATATTTAAATAATACATAGAAGAGTCACTAAAGAAAGTAATTAAAATTAATAAGTATAAATTTTGTACCTTTCTGTTTGTTGTTTTCGTCTCCTTTTTACATTTGCACCTCTTCAATTCATCTTGTTCAAATGTTTAAAACTTAAAAATAATATTAAAACAACATAATGAGTTATCGAAAGATAATCCAGGAGTAATAACACTTTTAAAGTATAATAATCCAAGAAAAGACATACAATATGTATGCTAATTTATAAGAAATCTTACAATATATTGGTGTTTCATAATTTTATAAGCAATCTAATATATATTTATAAACAATGTGTTATATGTTTATAAGCAATCAGATATATGCTAATACATGCATCAACGATTTTTTTTTTAAATGAACATACTCAATTTTCTATAAGCATATATTTTAACTTGACATTTACTTTATACTTTACATACATATTTGTCTCTGTGAGAATTACCGCCAACAAACCTAACACACCCTAGACCGATATTGTCCTTTCGACTCCCGACGACACAACGANTCTCTGTGAGAATTACCGCCAACAATCCTAACACACCCTAGACCGATATTGTTCTTTCGACTCCCGACGACACAACGGTTAGCGATATGCACATCACAACTGTATTGTGTGGAAAGACTCTTGTCTGCCCCTGACCGATATTATCTCGTCGGCACAACGGTAAGTAATGTAAACATTACAACAGTCTGGGGATGAAAACTCTGGTCTACTTGTCTCCGCTCGTCGGCACAGCAGTTAGCGAACTAACCATCACAGTTGTCTGGGGTGCTAGAAACTCAACTGACGCGGGTACACTGACTCCCCCTGCCTGTATCATTAGGGGGTGAAATCGTTTTTTAAAAATACACATGCAAGCATTCACATATAAACTATTTCATTCTTCATAAATATATTATTCTGAGATCTTTATGCATCTATTAACATGCATACTTATTCTGTTGTGCAACTATTCATTAGACATGACTTTAATATCATTCATATATCTATCTCACACATCTCTTACTTATATATATCTCATGCATATCTATTACTTATATAGTGTATATATTTTCTATCATTCAATACTTATCTCATTCACATCTCTCATGCATGCACATCTTTTTTTATTGTGCTTATCATACATATATTTTCTATCTAACAATATGAAGAATATGACTAAATTACNGCACATCTTTTTTTATTGTGCTTATCATACATATATTTTCTATCTAACAATATGAAGAATATGACTAAATTAGGGCATACATTGAGTCAAACTTGCAATCTAAATTATAAAAGACAACTAAAATTTAGAAACATGTTTACTCATCTCAGTTGCCACGCTAAACTCTTAATCTTCGACAGTTAACTGGAGGTTGCAGNTTTAGAAACATGTTTACTCATCTCAGTTGCCACGCTAAACTCTTAATCTTCGACAGTTAACTGGAGGTTGCAATGACTTTTACGCTGATGTTAATAACCTATAAAACATAATATTAAACTTTAAGATTTAAGTAATTTTCGTAAATTAAATTATTCTTCTTAAATTAGCATAAAATTATTTATCTAAATTTACGGGTCTGTCCTACGAGGATCTTTTACATGTTTGATTCGAACTCGCCGCCTCACACAACCAACCTGAAATCTTAAATGAATCAGAAATTCATAGTATATTACTTCATTAGATGATTTAACTCAAATATATGATTATTTTCCCAAAACATACCTTAAGCGGCTTTCTTGGCGACCGACCCTTCTCCAAAGATGTCAAATTTACTTTCTATCACCTCCAACCACACTTCTCGTGCACTGATATCGTGCTAGAACCCTTTTGGAAGCTCGTGAAAGATGTTCGACGTTTCTGACACAATCGACGCCTTCGACGACTACTAGAAAGGAAAAAAGATACGGAAAATAAAGCAAAACTCATAATGAAAGCAATAGAAAGAAAAGAGAAGGAAAGTCTCAAATAGCTTGAAATAGGGATTCACACTTATAGAATTTGTCTTAGAGCCCAAAATTCCGATTTGTGACACCCATGGGCTGCTCGGTTTACTCTTCACCCGTTCGCCCCTTGCTACAGCGTCTGAGCACAAGAGTTTGCGGAGGGCAGACTTTCTGCCGCGTGAAACCCTAGAGGGAGAGGGGAACGAGAGAGGAAATAGGGAGAGGGGAGTAGGTCACGGCTTACTAGGTGCCGCTCACCCGTTTTGCAGGCTTGCTGCGATCACAACTGCCTCTCTCATATCTTCTGTCGAACGAAGCCTCATATCTTCTATAGAACGAAACGAGAGGGAGGGAGAGGAGTATCGGGAGAGGATGGTAAATTCGAGAGCTCAGGATGGAAAATTTCCCTAATCAATACATATAATGCATAGGGTAGGCAGGTTAAAAACAGTGCTGTGGGAATTAAGAGAGTATTAAGGAATAATTAAGTTCAATTAAAATTAATTAAATTGAAAACTTTCAAATTTTATATTTCACATTTCGTTCATAATTTACGTACAGTATCTCATATGGAATTGATCGACTTTAGTGTAGAATTTTATAAAATTATTCCAATTAAAATCCGAGGGGTGCGAAAATTAGGTTACATTTTAAGTTGCTAAAAAATTTCTCAAATTTCTCAAAAAGATTGATCATTACACTCAACTTGTTGATTTTGTTGGTAACTAGTTTTTTTTTTGTTTTATCAACAAGTTCATGCAGTTCATTCTAGTCAAGCGGTTTTCAAATGGAATACTTTAAATTTATGATGATCTTCATCAGCTGAATTATCACAGGCCATCCGCCAATGAACTCAGAATAAATCCGGATGGTTCCGCTGCAGATCCTGCTTCATTCCAGCGACAGATTCGTCGTGACTCCCAGTTGATGGGTCAGTTACTGCAGGTAGGCAATGTTGCTCTATTTAATGGAAAATATTGCTGTTAATAATTTGTTTAATCATTTCAGTAGAACATTTTACCCTAAGTAGGCAATTGTTTTATATCTGTTGGAATCCACCGGCTTTCAAAACTTCCAGAAATCCCAATGATTTATCTTGTGCTTCTGCCTTAAAAGTGCATGTTTTCATAGTGATTCTGTAGATTTCCAAAGATTCCTTCAACTTCATTAACATGTTACTATTGGCAAGTATAATTAACCATAAAATTAGCTTTTAGCCTTGTTAAATAGCATACAGACTTTTTTTGGGTTGTATATTTTTGTCTTTTGTGTTTATCGCCAAGTCTACATTCACTGTTCTGGAAAGGGAAAAAAAAAAACTATGATTGAATATCCTTTTGCATATTTCTCATCAGAGCACAGAATTACTTGTGCGATTGAATACTATTAATGGAAAAAAATAATTCACTTTTTAAAAATAGGATCCGGTGATTTTTGCTTTCATCCTTCTGCTGTTTCAGATTTTCAATTGCAGTTTCTCCTTATGTTTGATTTTATACTTTTCTTTATCATTTAATGTGTTCTTGTACTATGATTAACTTTCACATTAGAACAGATGGGATTCTCCAAAGGCTTCAAATTGGGTTCTATCTTTTTTATATTTTTTGAGATAAGTCATTACAGTTAAAGAAAGGTTATATTGTTGGAAGAATCATCAAGAGAGGTCTTAGACAAGGGAGCCATTTTGTGATGAGGTTGTTGTTATAATGGAAGCTGAATGAGTTCCTAGAATGTTGGGGGAAAGAAGATTGATTAGATAGTACAACGATTAAATATCCTAACTAGGTTGCTAAAATGGCAAAATTCACACCTGATTTTGTAAGAATTGATATTAGATTTTGCCAATTGGACTCTGGATTGCAGTGGTGATAGCACATCTTTAATCGCTTTTGTCCTTTTATTTTCAAAAATTTAGCTTGGGGCATCCTTGTATGTTTAGCTGAGAAATTTTTTGAGATTTGCAGGCCAGTTATATTGTACATTGTGCTCTGTAAGGGTTCATCTGGTTGGTTGAAGTTACAAAATTTGTTTTGAAATTGAATTTTTGTTTTTTTCTTTGTAATGTTCTATTTATTGACATTTTCTAATTAAATTGCCGCGGAAAATGCTTGTATTAATGCTTTTTTGTAAATTTCATATGGCCAATTCTGTCAGAACCTGCTAGTCTTTTATTAATTTGATGGTGCATAGAAGCATTGGTTGTTGCTCTTGATCATCAATTATATTTCATTTTGCCGACTATTTATGTGAAGTTGCTATTATCTAGACAGGAAATTTTAACCGAAGATTTTTTTTTCCTTGCTAAGAATTTTTGCAAACCTTATGAACATGCTCACAAATATAAAAGTATTATAAACACTTCAATACAAGCTTAATTTATAGAACTCTGAATCAAATCATATATGTTTTTGCTTATTTTTCTTTCTTTATACAATCCTTACTATAAGTAACTAATATCTTTGATATCAAGACATAGTTTGTTTATTCTTAATTATCCTTGGAGACACATCTTAATTGTTTGTATGTTTAATACCTTTAAGTTTTTTCTTGTTTAAATTCAAGTGATTGCTGCACAAACATGATCTGCGAAATCATTGATGATGATATTTTGCATGTTTGAAGTTAATTATTATATATTTACATTTCAGCCTTATTTGGCGTGAAGTTGTCAATTTATCCAATGTGCATGCATGCACAACATGATTTATATTGTTTTATAAATTCATGCATACCAGTTGTTATATTCTAACATTTTTTATGGCATATTTGTGTGGATATGGATACAATGCCGTTTAGTATGAATTCGTTGGGCCCTAAGAACCACATTTGCTAAAATATTCATGTAGAAAATAAGTTCTGGAGGGGAATAGTTCTCTTGATCCATATTATTCACATGTGTGTGTGCGCGCGCGCGCACTGTTAGGTTATTTATTTAAGTATCTAATGTATTTTTCTGTTTTGTCTTGTTTTGGAACAATTTATGATTTTTGTGTGGGCAGGGTGTCATGTTTGGGCCCTCCCACACATTGTATTTGTATCTTTCTTTCTATTTAATATATTAGCCTTTTTGGGCTTTTAATATATGTATATATATATATATATATATGGAAAACAATCTCTCATAATTTACAAACTTACCAAATATATCCAATTTATAATCCTGAAATGAATTATAAAATAACATAGAATATGAAGGGAATAAACTAATTAAGAGTTTCCTAAGTTGTTCCAATTAGATCTTCCAGGATCTTCTCAGATTTCCTTCAGAGAAATAGTTACTTGCTCCATACTCTAATTCTGCACTGCTTCTAGAAATAATCACTTGCTTCTTACTTTTTGAAGTCACCCGATTTCCCCATAATAGGAGTAGTAACATATGGTGGATCTTCTGTTAGTGAGTTCCCCAACCCAACCATCTTCAGTGTTGACTTCCACATCTCTGTTCTTGTTTTTCTAAAAAATTAATCCATAATTAGGAGTCTTTTTGAGAAACCTCAGAATTTTGTACACTATCTCCTAGTGCTTTTTTGTTTGGGCTATTCATGATTCCTAGGTCCTTAATTCTAAACTTCGGGGTAAGAACTTCTATGATCTTGAGAATCTCTTTTTCATTATGACTTGTAAGAATCATATCATCCGCATATACTATCAATGCAACAGTCTTACATTCTTAAGTGTGGTTTACAAACAAAGTATATAAATTGACTTTAAGAGTACCCATTAGATTTCATAGATTTAACAAGCCTTTCAAACCATGCTCTTGATGATTGCGTAAGCTCAGAGAGAGACTTCCTGAGTTTGTATGTCATGTGTTTGTTGGAATTTTTCTTATCTTCATATACACTTCTTTTTCTAGATCTCCATTTAGAAAGTCATTTTTATGTCAAGTTGAAGTAGTCTACATCCTTCGTTAACTGCTAGTGAAAGGAGAACTCTGATAGTGTTAGTTTTCACAACTGGTGCGAAGGTCTCTTTATAGTCGATCCCATAGGCTTAAGTGAAACTTTTTTACAAGTCTGGTTTTGAATCTCTTAATACCACTATCAATTTTGTATTTGATATTGAATACCCATTTGCCCGCTCCCAACCAGCTTCTTATCCCAACAGAGTTTGGTAAGAATCTATATCCAATATACTCTAGTGTTCGAATCACCTTTTCAAAATTTTTCCCTATTCTAGATTTTCAATAGCTTCATGAATGGATTTAGGAATCTACATACTATCAAGGTTAGAAGTAAAAGTTTTATAGGATGAGGATAGCTTCCTATAAGATACATACTTCTTAATTGGGTATCTAATGCAGTTTTCCTTGTTACCAACATCAGAAGAGGAAGAGAATAACTCACGAGTACTAGACTTCATACCCGAAATTTCAGGTGAATGCAGACTTAGGTTTTGCTTTGAGCTATTTTTCCATTGCAAGTTGTCTTTCAACTGCTCGAGGTTTTTCTTTCTCCTTGTGTGCAAATGAAGTTCTTTATTTTAGACTTTAGGTTGGGTTGGTTGGGCATCCTAAACCAGGATAGGAGGGCTAGGCGGAGTAGGTGATGAAACCGTGTAGGTGTCATCAAGTGCATCCGAAAATTGATGTTCATTTATGCTTTCCCTCTAAACATTAAAATTGGGGTAAATTGATTGATTCTAAAAAAAATCGACATCCATGTACTTATAGTATTTTCTGATATCAGGAGTAATACTTGTACCCTTTTTTGTTGGTGGCATACCCAAAAAAATACACTTGATAAATTTACAATCAGGTTTTGTGCAATTTAAGGAATGGTTTTGAAAAATGGATAGACACCTAAAGATTTTAAGTGAGATAGTAGAATAAAAAGCTCTGATGTCAAGATAAATAACCATCAAAACATGAATAGGTGTTTTGAAGTTTAGTCTCCGACTAGACATACAATTGATAACATATGTTACTGTAAGAACTACTTCCCCAAAACAATATTTAGGAACTTGATGTGACATCATAATTGAACAAGATATCGTAAAGAGATGTCTGTTGTTTCTCTCAGCTATCTCATTTTGTTGTGGGGTATCAATACATAAACTTACATAGATGATTCCATTTTTTTAAAGATAGGATCTGATGATGGAGATGAAATATTCCTTTGCATTAACGATTTTGAGGATCTGAATTTTGTATTGGAATTGAGTTTGAATCACGTCAAAGAAGCTTTAGAAGATTTAAGCTATTTTAGATTTCTCATTCATTAGAAATGCTTAAGTGGTTCTTGTATGTTTGTCAATAAATGAGACAAATCATTTAATCCACTCAAGGCTTTCACCTTTGAAGGTTCCCAAATACTATTATGGAGGTGTGAGGGTTTGTATTGGGTCAAAGGATAGTTATTTTTAGTATGTTTGGTAAGTTGACAAATCTCACATTGATAGAAACTTGNAATTGAGTTTGAATCACGTCAAAGAAGCTTTAGAAGATTTAAGCTATTTTAGATTTCTCATTCATTAGAAATACTTAAGTGGTTCTTGTATGTTTGTCAATAAATGAGACAAATCATTTAATCCACTCGAGGCTTTCACCTTTGAAGGTTCCCAAATACTATTATGGAGGTGTGAGGGTTTGTATTGGGTTAAAGGATAGTTATTTTTAGTATGTTTGGTAAGTTGACAAATCTCACATTGATAGAAACTTANAATTCAGCGTTACAAGGGAAGCATGATGTGTCCATATAGGCTATGCAGGTCATACCGCGAGCATGGATAGCATTGTCCTTAACTACAAGATGGGAAACGCCAGAGACGAGCATATGCCTCCCTGCTGCTTGCCCTCTCCGCCATGTATGATGTNTCAGCGTTACAAGGGAAGCATGATGTGTCCATATAGGCTATGCAGGTCATACCGCGAGCATGGATAGCACTGTCCTTAACTACAAGATGGGAAACGCCAGAGACGAGCATTTGCCTCCCTGCTGCTTGCCCTCTCCGCCATGTATGATGCGACGAGTTGTAACTTAACTATTGTTCTACTATACTAATTAATTCAATGTTGAACTGTTGTTGAAAAGGTTCTTTTTCTCTGCTTTTATCCATCATTGTTATAATAATTTTTGGGNAACTGTTGTTGAAAAGGTTCTTTTTCTCTGCTTTTATCCATCATTGTTATAATAATTTTTGGGTTTTTTTTTTAATGTTATTGTAACCCTCAATATCACGACCCAACCCAGGGCTTGAAGTTAACCAAGATGGGAATGGATGGTTGGATGGTGGAAATCAATTATCTACTATTCTATTTCTATCATTAAGAATTTAATATTTAAATAATACATAGAAGAGTCACTAAAGAAAGTAATTAAAATTAATAAGTATAAATTTTGTACCTTTCTGTTTGTTGTTTTCGTCTCCTTTTTACATTTGCACCTCTTCAATTCATCTTGTTCAAATGTTTAAAACTTAAAAATAATATTAAAACAACATAATGAGATATCGAAAGATAATCCAGGAGTAATAACACTTTTAAAGTATAATAATCCAAGAAAAGACATACAATATGTATGCTAATTTATAAGAAATCTTATAATATATTGGTGTTTCATAATTTTATAAGCAATCTAATATATATTTATAAACAATATGTTATATGTTTATAAGCAATCAGATATATGCTAATACATGCATCAACGATTTTTTTTTTTAAATGAACATACTCAATTTTCTATAAGCATATATTTTAACTTGACATTTACTTTATACTTTACATACATATTTGTCTCTGTGAGAATTACCGCCAACAATCCTAACACACCCTAGACCGATATTGTTCTTTCGACTCCCGACGACACAACGGTTAGCGATATGCACATCACAACTGTATTGTGTGGAAAGACTCTTGTCTGCCCCTGACCGATATTATCTCGTCGGCACAACGGTAAGTAATGTAAACATTACAACAGTCTGGGGATGAAAACTCTGGTCTACTTGTCTCCGCTCGTCGGCACAGCAGTTAGCGAACTAACCATCACAGTTGTCTGGGGTGCTAGAAACTCAACTGACGCGGGTACACTGACTCCCCCTGCCTGTATCATTAGGGGGTGAAATCGTTTTTTAAAAATACACATGCAAGCATTCACATATAAACTATTTCATTCTTCATAAATATATTATTCTGAGATCTTTATGCATCTATTAACATGCATACTTATTCTGTTGTGCAACTATTCATTAGACATGACTTTAATATCATTCATATATCTATCTCACACATCTCTTACTTATATATATCTCATGCATATCTATTACTTATATAGTGTATATATTTTCTATCATTCAATACTTATCTCATTCACATCTCTCATGCATGCACATCTTTTTTTATTGTGCTTATCATACATATATTTTCTATCTAACAATATGAAGAATATGACTAAATTACGGCATACATTGAGTCAAACTTGCAATCTAAATTATAAAAGACAACTAAAATTTAGAAACATGTTTACTCATCTCAGTTGCCACGCTAAACTCTTAATCTTCGACAGTTAACTGGAGGTTGCAATGACTTTTACGCTGATGTTAATAACCTATAAAACATAATATTAAACTTTAAGATTTAAGTAATTTTCGTAAATTAAATTATTCTTCTTAAATTAGCATAAAATTATTTATCTAAATTTACGGGTCTGTCCTACGAGGATCTTTTACATGTTTGATTCGAACTCGCCGCCTCACACAACCAACCTGAAATCTTAAATGAATCAGAAATTCATAGTATATTACTTCATTAGATGATTTAACTCAAATATATGATTATTTTCCCAAAACATACCTTAAGCGGCTTTCTTGGCGACCGACCCTTCTCCAAAGATGTCAAATTTACTTTCTATCACCTCCAACCACACTTCTCGTGCACTGATATCGTGCTAGAACCCTTTTGGAAGCTCGTGAAAGATGTTCGACGTTTCTGACACAATCGACGCCTTCGACGACTACTAGAAAGGAAAAGAGATACGGAAAATAAAGCAAAACTCATAATGAAAGCAATAGAAAGAAAAGAGAAGGAAAGTCTCAAATAGCTTGAAATAGGGATTCACACTTATAGAATTTGTCTTAGAGCCCAAAATTCCGATTTGTGACACCCATGGGCTGCTCGGTTTACTCTTCACCCGTTCGCCCCTTGCTACAGCGTCTGAGCACAAGAGTTTGCGGAGGGCAGACTTTCTGCCGCGTGAAACCCTAGAGGGAGAGGGGAACGAGAGAGGAAATAGGGAGAGGGGAGTAGGTCACGGCTTACTAGGTGCCGCTCACCCGTTTTGCAGGCTTGCTGCGATCACAACTGCCTCTCTCATATCTTCTGTCGAACGAAGCCTCATATCTTCTATAGAACGAAACGAGAGGGAGGGAGAGGAGTATCGGGAGAGGATGGTAAATTCGAGAGCTCAGGATGGAAAATTTCCCTAATCAATACATATAATGCATAGGGTAGGCAGGTTAAAAACAGTGCTGTGGGAATTAAGAGAGTATTAAGGAATAATTAAGTTCAATTAAAATTAATTAAATTGAAAACTTTCAAATTTTATATTTCACATTTCGTTCATAATTTACGTACAGTATCTCATATGGAATTGATCGACTTTAGTGTAGAATTTTATAAAATTATTCCAATTAAAATCCGAGGGGTGCGAAAATTAGGTTACATTTTAAGTTGCTAAAAAATTTCTCAAATTTCTCAAAAAGATTGATCATTACACTCAACTTGTTGATTTTGTTGGTAACTAGTTTTTTTTTTGTTTTATCAACAAGTTCATGCAGTTCATTCTAGTCAAGCGGTTTTCAAATGGAATACTTTAAATTTATGATGATCTTCATCAGCTGAATTATCACAGGCCATCCGCCAATGAACTCAGAATAAATCCGGATGGTTCCGCTGCAGATCCTGCTTCATTCCAGCGACAGATTCGTCGTGACTCCCAGTTGATGGGTCAGTTACTGCAGGTAGGCAATGTTGCTCTATTTAATGGAAAATATTGCTGTTAATAATTTGTTTAATCATTTCAGTAGAACATTTTACCCTAAGTAGGCAATTGTTTTATATCTGTTGGAATCCACCGGCTTTCAAAACTTCCAGAAATCCCAATGATTTATCTTGTGCTTCTGCCTTAAAAGTGCATGTTTTCATAGTGATTCTGTAGATTTCCAAAGATTCCTTCAACTTCATTAACATGTTACTATTGGCAAGTATAATTAACCATAAAATTAGCTTTTAGCCTTGTTAAATAGCATACAGACTTTTTTTGGGTTGTATATATTTGTCTTTTGTGTTTATCGCCAAGTCTACATTCACTGTTCTGGAAAGGGAAAAAAAAAAAAACTATGATTGAATATCCTTTTGCATATTTCTCGNCAAGTATAATTAACCATAAAATTAGCTTTTAGCCTTGTTAAATAGCATACAGACTTTTTTTGGGTTGTATATTTTTGTCTTTTGTGTTTATCGCCAAGTCTACATTCACTGTTCTGGAAAGGGAAAAAAAAAAACTATGATTGAATATCCTTTTGCATATTTCTCATCAGAGCACAGAATTACTTGTGCGATTGAATACTATTAATGGAAAAAAATAATTCACTTTTTAAAAATAGGATCCGGTGATTTTTGCTTTCATCCTTCTGCTGTTTCAGATTTTCAATTGCAGTTTCTCCTTATGTTTGATTTTATACTTTTCTTTATCATTTAATGTGTTCTTGTACTATGATTAACTTTCACATTAGAACAGATGGGATTCTCCAAAGGCTTCAAATTGGGTTCTATCTTTTTTATATTTTTTGAGATAAGTCATTACAGTTAAAGAAAGGTTATATTGTTGGAAGAATCATCAAGAGAGGTCTTAGACAAGGGAGCCATTTTGTGATGAGGTTGTTGTTATAATGGAAGCTGAATGAGTTCCTAGAATGTTGGGGGAAAGAAGATTGATTAGATAGTACAACGATTAAATATCCTAACTAGGTTGCTAAAATGGCAAAATTCACACCTGATTTTGTAAGAATTGATATTAGATTTTGCCAATTGGACTCTGGATTGCAGTGGTGATAGCACATCTTTAATCGCTTTTGTCCTTTTATTTTCAAAAATTTAGCTTGGGGCATCCTTGTATGTTTAGCTGAGAAATTTTTTGAGATTTGCAGGCCAGTTATATTGTACATTGTGCTCTGTAAGGGTTCATCTGGTTGGTTGAAGTTACAAAATTTGTTTTGAAATTGAATTTTTGTTTTTTTCTTTGTAATGTTCTATTTATTGACATTTTCTAATTAAATTGCCGCGGAAAATGCTTGTATTAATGCTTTTTTGTAAATTTCATATGGCCAATTCTGTCAGAACCTGCTAGTCTTTTATTAATTTGATGGTGCATAGAAGCATTGGTTGTTGCTCTTGATCATCAATTATATTTCATTTTGCCGACTATTTATGTGAAGTTGCTATTATCTAGACAGGAAATTTTAACCGAAGATTTTTTTTTCCTTGCTAAGAATTTTTGCAAACCTTATGAACATGCTCACAAATATAAAAGTATTATAAACACTTCAATACAAGCTTAATTTATAGAACTCTGAATCAAATCATATATGTTTTTGCTTATTTTTCTTTCTTTATACAATCCTTACTATAAGTAACTAATATCTTTGATATCAAGACATAGTTTGTTTATTCTTAATTATCCTTGGAGACACATCTTAATTGTTTGTATGTTTAATACCTTTAAGTTTTTTCTTGTTTAAATTCAAGTGATTGCTGCACAAACATGATCTGCGAAATCATTGATGATGATATTTTGCATGTTTGAAGTTAATTATTATATATTTACATTTCAGCCTTATTTGGCGTGAAGTTGTCAATTTATCCAATGTGCATGCATGCACAACATGATTTATATTGTTTTATAAATTCATGCATACCAGTTGTTATATTCTAACATTTTTTATGGCATATTTGTGTGGATATGGATACAATGCCGTTTAGTATGAATTCGTTGGGCCCTAAGAACCACATTTGCTAAAATATTCATGTAGAAAATAAGTTCTGGAGGGGAATAGTTCTCTTGATCCATATTATTCACATGTGTGTGTGCGCGCGCGCNATTCGTTGGGCCCTAAGAACCACATTTGCTAAAATATTCATGTAGAAAATAAGTTCTGGAGGGGAATAGTTCCCTTGATCCATATTATTCACATGTGTGTGCGCGCGCGCGTGCACTGTTAGGTTATTTATTTAAGTATCTAATGTATTTTTCTGTTTTGTCTTGTTTTGGAACAATTTATGATTTTTGTGTGGGCAGGGTGTCATGTTTGGGCCCTCCCACACATTGTATTTGTATCTTTCTTTCTATTTAATATATTAGCCTTTTTGGGCTTTTAATATATGTATATATATATATATATATATGGAAAACAATCTCTCATAATTTACAAACTTACCAAATATATCCAATTTATAATCCTGAAATGAATTATAAAATAACATAGAATATGAAGGGAATAAACTAATTAAGAGTTTCCTAAGTTGTCCCAATCAGATCTTCCAGGATCTTCTCAGATTTCCTTCAGAGAAATAGTTATCNTAATCCTGAAATGAATTATAAAATAACATAGAATATGAAGGGAATAAACTAATTAAGAGTTTCCTAAGTTGTTCCAATTAGATCTTCCAGGATCTTCTCAGATTTCCTTCAGAGAAATAGTTACTTGCTCCATACTCTAATTCTGCACTGCTTCTAGAAATAATCACTTGCTTCTTACTTTTTGAAGTCACCCGATTTCCCCATAATAGGAGTAGTAACATATGGTGGATCTTCTGTTAGTGAGTTCCCCAACCCAACCATCTTCAGTGTTGACTTCCACATCTCTGTTCTTGTTTTTCTAAAAAATTAATCCATAATTAGGAGTCTTTTTGAGAAACCTCAGAATTTTGTACACTATCTCCTAGTGCTTTTTTGTTTGGGCTATTCATGATTCCTAGGTCCTTAATTCTAAACTTCGGGGTAAGAACTTCTATGATCTTGAGAATCTCTTTTTCATTATGACTTGTAAGAATCATATCATCCGCATATACTATCAATGCAACAGTCTTACATTCTTAAGTGTGGTTTACAAACAAAGTATATAAATTGACTTTAAGAGTACCCATTAGATTTCATAGATTTAACAAGCCTTTCAAACCATGCTCTTGATGATTGCGTAAGCTCAGAGAGAGACTTCCTGAGTTTGTATGTCATGTGTTTGTTGGAATTTTTCTTATCTTCATATACACTTCTTTTTCTAGATCTCCATTTAGAAAGTCATTTTTATGTCAAGTTGAAGTAGTCTACATCCTTCGTTAACTGCTAGTGAAAGGAGAACTCTGATAGTGTTAGTTTTCACAACTGGTGCGAAGGTCTCTTTATAGTCGATCCCATAGGCTTAAGTGAAACTTTTTTACAAGTCTGGTTTTGAATCTCTTAATACCACTATCAATTTTGTATTTGATATTGAATACCCATTTGCCCGCTCCCAACCAGCTTCTTATCCCAACAGAGTTTGGTAAGAATCTATATCCAATATACTCTAGTGTTCGAATCACCTTTTCAAAATTTTTCCCTATTCTAGATTTTCAATAGCTTCATGAATGGATTTAGGAATCTACATACTATCAAGGTTAGAAGTAAAAGTTTTATAGGATGAGGATAGCTTCCTATAAGATACATACTTCTTAATTGGGTATCTAATGCAGTTTTCCTTGTTACCAACATCAGAAGAGGAAGAGAATAACTCACGAGTACTAGACTTCATACCCGAAATTTCAGGTGAATGCAGACTTAGGTTTTGCTTTGAGCTATTTTTCCATTGCAAGTTGTCTTTCAACTGCTCGAGGTTTTTCTTTCTCCTTGTGTGCAAATGAAGTTCTTTATTTTAGACTTTAGGTTGGGTTGGTTGGGCATCCTAAACCAGGATAGGAGGGCTAGGCGGAGTAGGTGATGAAACCGTGTAGGTGTCATCAAGTGCATCCGAAAATTGATGTTCATTTATGCTTTCCCTCTAAACATTAAAATTGGGGTAAAATGATTGATTCTAAAAAAAAATCGACATCCATGGACTTATAGTATTTTCTGATAACAGGAGTAATACTTGTACCTTTTTTTGTTGGTGGCATACCCAAAAAAATACACTTGATAAATTTACAATCAGGTTTTGTGCAATTTAAGGAATGGTTTTGAAAAATGGATAGACACCTAAAGATTTTAAGTGAGATAGTAGAATAAAAAGCTCTGATGTCAAGATAAATAACCATCAAAACATGAATAGGTGTTTTGAAGTTTAGTCTCCGACTAGACATACAATTGATAACATATGTTACTGTAAGAACTACTTCCCCAAAACAATATTTAGGAACTTGATGTGACATCATAATTGAACAAGATATCGTAAAGAGATGTCTGTTGTTTCTCTCAGCTATCTCATTTTGTTGTGGGGTATCAATACATAAACTTACATAGATGATTCCATTTTTTTAAAGATAGGATCTGATGATGGAGATGAAATATTCCTTTGCATTAACGATTTTGAGGATCTGAATTTTGTATTGGAATTGAGTTTGAATCACGTCAAAGAAGCTTTAGAAGATTTAAGCTATTTTAGATTTCTCATTCATTAGAAATGCTTAAGTGGTTCTTGTATGTTTGTCAATAAATGAGACAAATCATTTAATCCACTCAAGGCTTTCACCTTTGAAGGTTCCCAAATACTATTATGGAGGTGTGAGGGTTTGTATTGGGTCAAAGGATAGTTATTTTTAGTATGTTTGGTAAGTTGACAAATCTCACATTGATAGAAACTTGGTTTTTTATTAATAAACAAATGAAGATACAACTTAGTAATATAATTGAAATTGGGATGACCGATGCTATAATGCCATAATAAAACCTGTTTTTTGTTAGACATGACTCGAGAAAAGAGAAGTGAAATCATTTGTGTATTTAGAGGGAGACTTCCCTTAGTTATAAGACTTGTGTAATAACCAATTTTTGAGAAATTTGATAATTTGGTGACTTAAAAATGTACCCCATTTCAACCAAGTTAATTTTATAAAATTCTATGCATCAAATCCATTAATTCAATATGAAACACTATATTTTAATTATGAATAGATCGAGAGATATAAAGAAATTAGAAGTTATAAGTTTAATTAAGTTAATTAACACTTAGTTACCCTCCCTAATCCCAGCTTAGTGGCCGCACCAACTTAAGAAGTTATAAGTTTAATTAAGTTAATTAACACTTAATTACCCTCTCTAATCCTAGCTTAGTGTTCCCACCAACTTAAACTAAGCGATTTTTAGCCTTGAGATGCGTCGAATGGGAAGCTTCGCATTTCCTCTTCCCCTCTCGGTTGCGTCGCATGAAGTCCTCCATCTCCCATTCTCTTTCCGCTCTCTTGATCTCTTTCCCCTCTCCCTATTCTCGGTTACGCTCGATAGAGGAATCCTGCAAGCAGTGAGGACGAGCGACGGTTTGGGAGCCACAATTCAAGGTAGGGAGCTCGAGGGAGAAATCTGTGAGTGTAAACCCTTCTTTCACACTAATTTCGACATTCCCTTCCTCCCCAACCTCGTTCTTTTTAACCGAGGGAGCCCGTGATTCCAACTACAATACTGGAGTCGGGATCGTGTGCGGACGCATGACTACAAGCGGCAAGCAACTAGGTTTCTAGTTTCCGAGGTGAAACCAGTAAGTACGAAACCCTATTTCATGTTATTTGAGACATTCCTTTTCTGCATCTTGTTTCCATTTTAACGTATGTAACAAATTGTGCTTTTTTTGTAGTTGTCAGAGACGCTGAACTTGTGTCGGAAGTGTCGTAAGTGGTTTGTGAGTTTTCATAGGGGCTTTAGCTCGAGATCAGCGATGGGAAATGGAGATTTGAAGTGTTAGGAGGAAGGAAAAAATATTAGATCAGTACTACACACGTAGAAATACTGTGCGTAGCCAATAAAATCACGCCACGCACGACAGGAGAAAAAAAAACGACGCAGTAACACGGGGAATATTNTCAGTACTACACACGTAGAAATACTGTGCGTAGCCAATAAAATCACGCCACGCACGACAGGAGAAAAAAAAAACGACGCAGTAACACGGGGAATATTCCGTGTTATTCATGTGTTATTGCGCGTATTCATGTGTTATTGCGTGATATTCATGTGTTATTGATGTGTTATTGTGTTATTATAACACCAATAATATTCTCATGATACAATAACACATGAATAACACCCAATAACACTTGAATAACACGGGGAATATTTCCGACAGAGAAAAAAACGACACAGTAACACGGGGAATATTCTTCCCCGTGTTATTCATATGTTATTATGTGTTATTCATGTGTTATTGATGTGTTATTATGTTATTATAACACCAAGAATATTCCTAGGACACAATAACACATGAATAATACACAATGNTGATACAATAACACATGAATAACACCCAATAACACTTGAATAACACGGGGAATATTTCCGACAGAGAAAAAACGACACAGTAACACGGGGAATATTCTTCCCCGTGTTATTCATATGTTATTATGTGTTATTCATGTGTTATTGATGTGTTATTATGTTATTATAACACCAAGAATATTCCTAGGACACAATAACACATGAATAATACACAATGACACATGAATAACACGGAGGGGAATATTTCTCGTGTTACTGTGCCGTTATTTTTTCTCTGTCGCGCAGGGTGTCGTGGCGTTATTTCATTGGCTACGCATATTACTCTACGTGTGTAGTACTAATGTAATATTTTTTCTAGGAAGAAGAGAGAAGAATTTTTTGCAGCTTTGGAAATGTAGACTTGTGGCGAAAAGCCTAATTGAGGTAAGAAAGTTAGTTTTTGTGTTAAATTACTTTGAGCGAAAATTTATAAAATCCTAAGATATTTATACATTTTAGGTTGTTTATCTGGGGTGATTAGTTCGAGGCAAGTGTGTGAAAACTATTCGTAGGACGACACCATAAAATCAGGTAAATTAATTCTAAGCGTAGAATAATTTGTTTAACAAGAATTGCTTAAATTTTAAAGTTTAATATTATGTTTATAGGTTATTTTGTTTAACATAAATTTATCGCAACGCTAGCTAGTTACGAAGATTATGATTTTGGCGTGACAACTGAGGTGAGTAATTACATTTTTTTAATTTCAATAATCTTTTTTATTTCAAACTATTTGTTTGACTCCATGGATATTCTAGTCAAGTTAGATTCTTCATATTGTTAGTCAAGATAGATATACATGAAAGATATATATGAGATGTATGATATGTATGATATACTTGATCTGAAAGATAGATATGATATGATAGATACACATGATAAACACGATAAAAATGGATGCATGATATAAATATGAGATATGTATGATGAATAGTTACACAACATAGTAAATATTCATGTTAATAAATGTATAAAGATATTTCAGAATAATATATATTATAAAGAATGAAATAGCTTATATATAAATGTTTGTATGCACATGCTCAGATGAGTATTTTACCCCCAAATGATACAGACAGGGGACGTCAGTATACCCTGGCGCGTATAGTTTTTCAACCACCCCAGATAATGGTTAGATCACTAACCGCTAAGCCGACGAAATAATATCGGCCAAGGGCGAGTAGACCAGAGCTTACCTCCCCAAACAACAGTGATGTTTATATTGCTAACCGTTGTGTCGGTGGGATAATATCAGACAGAAGGCAGGTAAAGGTCTTCCACCCTAGACAATTGTCGACGGGAGCTGACAAGACAATATTGGCTAAGGGTGTGTTATGTTTTGTTGACGGTGATTCTCACAGAGATAGATGTTTATGTCAAGAGTATAAAGTGAATTAAAGATAAAGTAAATGCATATAAAATACTTGAATTTTTTCATTTTAGTAGCTCTTTCACGTATTATTTGAATATTAAACTGCTTGTGATAGAAATAGGATAGTAGAGAAGTTATTTCCATCTCCGATCTTCCGTTCCCGTCTTGTTTAATTTCAAGCTCTGAGCCGGGTCATGACAGCTTGATGTATTTCAATGCTGACAATCACCTTCCCTGAATCCTCCAGCTGAAATTCACAGAAGTTAGAATGGAATTTAGTAACACAATTCGGGTCATGAATAAGCTTGCTAGTAGAAAATAAGTTTCAATCTAGTTGGGCAACATATATTAATGAAGAAAGCTGAATATCTTTGGATACTTTCATATCTCTTTTCCCAACAATCCTGGAGTGAAATCCCTTAGAAATTCTAACAAATTTGTGATTGGTGATTACTTGGTAGTTGATGAGAGCATGCATGTGCCCAGTTATGTGATCAGAGCACTTGAATCTATTATCCAATGTCTAAATCCTCCATCGTTAACAAGATAGGAGAATATAATATCTTGATGTATCATCAAGCTAGTAGGCTCCGGAGTAGAACTTAACTTCTTCATTCTATATTTGGTCATAAACCCAATTCACATTTAGGGCTGGAAAACTTCTGAGCTGCGGCAAGCTACAGGATTCTTGGCTGCTTCTTGCCGCAGGAGTGGAGAACTCCTGGAAAGCCGGAGAGACCTGCTTGCATGGAAGAAGCTACCTCCGGCTACTGGCTGGCGCGGGCTGCTCTGCTGGCTCGAAATGGAGCAGCTGGGTCACCGGTGGACGGCAGGAAGGCTGGGAGGAGCACTTGGAAGCTTGTAGGGAGCTCTGGGAGAAGTCTGCAGGGATATTGTTGTTGTAGGACGGAATTTGATTGTGTAGAAGAAAGGCTGCTGCAGGAAAGGAGAGTTCAGATGGACAGAGAAGAACAGAACAGGGATTTCTGCTGCAACGAAGAGCAGTGGAAGGGGACTGCAGAAAGAAATGAGCCTGCAAGGAGGACTTTCAGCTGCTTGCAGGGATGGGTTGCCTGCAAGGAAGAGTTAAGGTGGGGAGAATTCCGTGACAGCAGGAGAAGTGCTGACAGATGAGAACTGCTGCAGGGACAGCAGGAGAACATTCCTGTAGGAACGACAGAAGGTCGGCATAAAAGGGTGTTTCTGCTACAGTAGCTTCTTCTTTTTGCTGAAGGAGGGTTCTGCTGCTACTTAAAGAGTTTGTCTGCTGAAAACTGTAGGAGATTCTGCCAATGCTGCTATTGAGAACAACTGATGCTGCTGCTGTAGTTCTGCTGAAGGAGGAAAACTTGCCGGGAAGGGTTTCCTTGCACTTCAGAAGAGTAGAGGCTACCATGTAAAGTTCCAACGCCTGATTTGTTGCTGCAAGGACACTGCTGCTGCTGTGCCTGCTGTCATTGCTGCTATTGGAAATGGATGCTGAGCAGTCCAGCTGTGGGGAGGATTCCGAAGAAGGCCTGCAACCTGCAGGAAGTGTGGGGAGGATTCCGAAGAAGGCCTGCAACCTGCAGGAAGAGTGCCGCCTGCAGAGAAGAGGTCTGGCTGTTGAAAAGATGAGAATTCCAGCGGCCAGCAGGGGTTCAGGTGAGTTTCCAGCAGCAAGGAGATCGGCACGGAGGATCTAGGGTAACACTAATGGCTCTGATACCATATAGAAATCAAGTTTTGGAGAGGAATAATTCTCTTGTACGGTATATATTTCTAGGGAAAACAATCCCTCCTAATTTACAAACATATCAAATATATCTAACCGAAATTAGAAAATGAAATATTTCTGAAATAGAATAGGAAGGAAATCAACTAATCAAATGTTTCCTAAGTTGTCCCGATCAAATCTTTCAGGATCTCAGATTTTCTCCAGAATCTTCTCAGATTTCCACAATCCAAAATTTTTTTTTTCTTGAACAAAGTTTGCTTTATCACCACATAATGGTCAATCCAAATTATTATATTTGACGTTAAATATTGGTAAGATACATATATAGGGACAGTTTTTCTTTGTAAAAGTTGTATCGAAGTAATAAGCCTAATGGAGTTGAGCACAGCTTTTTCCTTGAAAATAATATCATAGAAATAAATAATCTGATTTATTTATTTTGGTCAAACATCTTATAGTATCCTGAAAGGGTTACTCTTCTTATTTATTGATTGTGTGTTGTTCTAAAAGGTTTAATTATGTCAACTTGCAGAGTGATCCAGCACTTGCACAAGCTATACAAGGAAGTGACCTAGATAATCTGCAAAGAATCCTGAGAGAGCGTCATCAGCAAAAGTTGCAGTTAAGGAATAAACAAGCAGAAGAGCTTGTAAGCAGATTTATTTTTCAATTTTGAAAGAGAATAACAGGAGATTTGCTAGGCCATACAAATTCTTTCTTTTTTTATTTTTTTTATTTTTATTTTTTGTTTCCAAGAAGATTTGATAAACAGTGACTTATGGATCCTTTTTTATCCAATACTTATTGCTAATTCTTTGGTTCCATTTATAATTTGCTCATTATTTAAATATTCATGTAAGGCGGACATATTCATGCTATTGAGACTTTTATGTTTCTATAAGCTTGGAGTTGAGTGTTGCACTTGTGCATTAGACTAATTTTAATTCTATAAATTTTCTACTAATTAACTTTTGTTGGAAATTGTTTTTGAAGTGTTTGTAGTCTTGGTGTTACCTAATTTTCTTCCTGTTATATTTTGAAGTGTGTGGCTGAAGCTCATTAAACTGAATGTTTTTTGCCCCATTCATTATTAGGCTCTGATGTATGCTGATCCTTTTGATGTTGAATCACAAAGAAAAATTGAGGCAGCTATACGTCAGGTTAGTTTTCTTCCATTACATCTTTTTGGCATTGATTTCAGAAGCAACTCTTTTAGCAGCAATCATGGTCTAGAGAACCTTCACTGTCAATTTTTTCTTCTATGGATAACTTATTAGATTCTTATTTCATTCTAATGTTTTTTGTTGGCTTGTACCATTACCTTTCAAAAGTTTTTTTTTTAATTTATTAAATGTAATTATCATTGCCTTATTAGTTAAACTGCATTTGCAGTTGGAGAGCAGTTGTTATTTCAATAGTTTTCCTTACAAGGTTTAGGAGTTGAATTTCCTCCTCCTTGAGATACAATCTTGTCGTTCATGGCATTTTCTACAGTAGTTTAATATATGAACCAATCTTAAAGTCAAACAGGACATCCACACTTCTTTCTTTAATCCATGTCCTTGAGAATTTTAGGTTATTGCTTAATACCATCATTGCTTTGTTTTGGAAGGTAGATTGAGTACTTGCTGACTTTGTGCCATTATTTGGTGGCTTGTCTTTTGGTATAAAATTTATTTCTTCTATTTACATGTATTTGATCTTATTTTAACTTAGCATGTTTTAAATTGTGAACCTAAGAAGAAGGATAACTTTTTTTTTAGAAAATGCCTTTAACAATATTTAAGAGTAAGCTATGATAAATTTCATTCTTGTTTGGTGAGAGAAAATAGGAAAGAGGAAATCAATGATAACTAATTACATGCAGGTAGCTCCTTTTTTCTTATAACTTTACATTACTAGCTACGAATGAATTGGAACACCCCCATTATACCACTGATTACAAGAGATAAGCTGTAATGAAAATTGAAACTTATATGCAGAAGCATCTAGAAATGTGAAGTACTATGCACCACAAAAGTAATCAAGCACATCGAGAAGAAAAGACATTAAGATTTTTTGACCTTAACCAAGTTGATATCTACAGGCGAGCACAGGATTAATGAAGCCAAAAAAGTGTTTTATAAAATTCATGATACTACTGATATTAGAACTAGTTCAAAAATTAATAGGAACGAAAGCAAACTTTATTTGCTCTGAATTAGGGTTACAACATAACACAAATTGGAATGAAAAGCACGACACAACAACAATACTATTCAGCTAGGGCTGGAAGAGAAGACCGGAGGACAATAGTAGTGTCGGCGAGGTTGTAGAGGGAAGGGGAGGGATTGATGGCTGTATGGTTTATTGGAAAAGGAATTGGGGGGCGTTTTGAGGGCTGAAGTAGTGGGCGGCAGAGTAGGTGGCAGAGCTACTGGGTCCCTGATGGGACGACCTTGACAGCCGGAACAACTATTTGTTAGGGCCGACGTGGGGTAGTGGTTGGAGAGGGGAACAACAGGAGATGTTGCAAAGGCAAAGGTGGCAAGGGCGGTTTGGTGGTTGGATTGGGTTGGACAGCAAACCTTAGGCTGGGGAAAGGGGGCGGCTGGTCAACGGGAAGGGTTAGGGGTGGCTGACAGCTACGGGAAATGAAGGAGGAAGGGTAGGAAAGAAGATAGGGGAGGATACAACATTATCTTGGAGCAGGATACAACCGAAGCACCACCTGTCCTCGAATACAGCTCTAGCAAAGGAGAAGAATACTCTAAGAAGAACTCTGAAATCAACAAACAACAAAAAACTAACCCTAATTCCAGAAAACAACACTTAAAAAGACTCTAATAGCGGAATAACAAAGAAGGAAGGCTCCAATAGGGAAATAACATAAAAGATAAGTGGGAGAAGGAGCTAGCGGCATTGTTGCCCCTTCTAATGGGGGCTTGGACCGGTGTTGTCGGTCCATCTTCTAGTCGGTTCAGCCGGCTGACCTCTCAGTCCCACGTCAACTATGCAATCTTTTTGAAATCTAAGAACACTTGAATATTACGATGAAGAAGCCCAATGAAACTATGACATACATTATTAACTCTCACCAAGTTATCAACGTTAAAGTCAGTTTTGATCAGACCCTAGCTTATATTGCTTTTCAATGTTGAAATTCTATGGCTGTCATCAAGAGAGAATTAAAAAAAATAAAACCAAGTGATTTGCATTCACCCAAGCTAAGAGATTATATCTTGCTTCTTCAATCTTATGAAACTCAATAAGATAGTATGTTGTGGAAACATTTAAGCTTGGTTTCGAAACCCTTGTTGAGAACACCTGCTTATATCCACACACATAATTTGAGAATGAGCAATAAGCGCCCTTAAGGATTTTTTTGTAAGTTGAAGGAAGGGACTTCCAACATTTATATTTATGCTAGATTTATTAATTTGGACACTCTTCATGATTCTTGAGATGTGAGCTCCCATCCACTTGAACTAATGACTTGGCACACTGATCTTGAGGTAGAATCATCTTCATTAGATTATCATAATAATATTTTCTCTTTATTTTAGACTTTTTGTAATGCTTCTTAAAACCATTTGTGTTTATTGGACGAATCACTAAAGATATTGAGCATTTATGTCAATAGAACACAATGGCGTGTGCTATGTTGCATGGCACGGTGCAGTACCCCTCAATGCCATCTATGTGGTGCGGCGCAACAAAATGACATGCATTATTAATGCCTTGAAAGTGCATTGNCTTAAAACCATTTGTGTTTATTGGACGAATCACTAAAGATATTGAGCATTTATGTCAATAGAACACAATGGCTTGTGCCATGTTGCATGGCACGGTGCAGTACCCCTCAAGGCCATCTATGTGGTGCGGCGCAACAAAATGACATGCATTATTAATGCCTTGAAAGTGCATTAGTGCAAGGCGCGTTGTCCAAATGGTGCACTCTAAATTAACTATGATTATTTAATATAAAATAATATTAATAATAATAGTCTTTTTGGGGCGCGTTGGATTGATCTGCAACCATTCAGACTTATTTGAGATCCAACAATCGAACGTATGAGGAAGCTTTATGTTTCAGGAGCTCTGCTAGCTCTTGTTCTGATATTGTCCCACGACTATTGCTCACATGGCATCCTAAACACTCTCATGATGTATCACTGTAGATTGTGATCGTGCTCACAGAGCGTTTGAGTGCTTCTCNCAGGAGCTCTGCTAGCTCTTGTTCTGATATTGTCCCACGACTATTGCTCACATGGCATCCTAAACACTCTCACGATGTATCACTGTAGATTGTGATCGTGCTTACATAGCGTTTGAGTGCTTCTTNTTGGTTCAAATGCAAAATGTACCCATTTCACATACAGGCATGGACTCTTTTTCTTTTCGGTATTTAAGGAAGATTGATTTCATTCTTGGAGTGAACATGCCCTATTGTATGGGACACCATATAACAAGCTTTTTTTGGAAATTTAGTTTGTTGGGGGTAAAATGATCGAGATAAAAGAAGCCAACAACATTGAAACTTGCATATAGACGCTCTCTCAGCACATTTAGTAATCTATCCGTAATGACCACTTTGCTTTTGGACTTTCTAAGCTTTTGACCAACCTATTGCTAATCATCTTCAATCTTGATAATTAGGGTAAGTGCAACTTTTTTTTGACGACTCTAAATTGTTATTTAGTTTTCACCGAATCCTTCTACTTGACATTGAGAGCATGCTTTAGCTGCGAATCATCTTTTTTGGGTTTTGGAACAATTAGAGATNTGAGTAAATTATACATATATTGCAGTTAGGTGCTTTAGAGAATGTCGGGCTCAATTCAATTAGCAAAAAAAATATTCGACATTAATATGTGCAATCTTGACAAATAAGGGGGATAAAAACAATTGCATGATATATATTTGTTGTGGTAAAATAATAAAAGAAGAAATTATTCGTCACAAACAACACTTGATGGGTGCTTCAAAAATGGTAAAGCTTGTAACAATTATCAGTATGTTAAAAGACAAAATTAGAGTCCTTGAATGAGTTGAAAGATCAAATTAATGAAATTTGACTTCATAATATTAATAAAGTTGATGGATTTGATATGATGATTGATAATAATATTTTATATGTCGGACGACTTGGACCATAAAAGATATATCATGCATCAAAATCAAATGTCCCGAGCCAAAGTTCAATGATGTATTTGATTAAGAATCTGAATTTTAAAGGGCCATTGGATATATTCATTACCCTAAATCCAGTCGAGATGGTGAAGCAACAAAAAATAAAATTTAAACGAGGTGGATACTTCTAGGAAAGAGATTAGAGACGAACAATCCAAATATTTTATTGTTGGATGTATGATATTGACATTCCCTTCACATAATGAAATATGAGATAAAATTTGATAAAAAAAGAGTAAAAAAAATTGAGAACTTTACAACAATAGTGAAAGTATTTGGACAATTTGGTTCTGGAATGAAACCGCTAAGTTATTTTAAGGCGTGGGTTCCATATTTTAGATAAGAGTTAGGACAAACCAATGATTGCAGTACTATAAAAAGAATTGTTTTAAATATGACTGTTCTCTTATGACTGATGGTAGAAAATTTCNTCTGGAATGAAACCGCTAAGTTATTTTAAGGCGTGGGTTCCATATTTTAGATAAGAGTTAGGACAAACCAATTATTGCAGTACTATAAAAAGAATTGTTTTAAATATGACTGTTCTCTTATGACTGATGGTAGAACCTTTTGTATTTGAAAAAGTTTGAAGAACTTTTTGGTGAATTGTCAGAGAGTCAGGTGATGTTAGTTCTTATTCAAAGATTGCATTGAAAAAGCTTTAATTATTAATAGATTTTATTGAGGAGGTTGAAGTGCATTGTAATTTTTAAGTAATCACTAATAATGCTTATGAGAATGTTCTTGCTGTTTAGTGACTAAAGTTCTAAATACATATTTTTTATTTGATCTACGTTTTAATATTTTTATATTTGTTAATTGCTGATAGTTTGATGTTTTGTGACATTATTATAAAAAAAGTTATTAATTGAGAAATTTCCACAATTATACTAGATTTTTGTTCTGCTCATTATTTGGATTTAATAATAGAAGATATCTTCAAAATCTAAAGATTAAGATATTGTTTTGAGAAAGCGGTAGTTGTACATAATTTCATTTATTCAAGATCACTTGTCAAATCTTTTAAGACTCAATTTGCAATAGTCTTCTTAACATTACAATGTTATCATCAATATTCACATGTGGGTGCGCTCCCTCCTTTTTTGACTAAATCTGACAAAACCTCTTTTGCTTGCGTGCTGGGTAACTATCTGGTGGAGTCGGCTGTTGTCTTCCTGTCGGGTTATAAGGAATGTCGTGATGGTACATGTGACTGCCCATTTGTTAAGAAGGCGAGTGGAAGGATGAGAAAGTAACTCTCTTTTTCTCTAAGTTAGAAATTTCAATTTGGCTGAGAAATGCAAGTTCACTCTCATTGGAAAATTTTAATTGGGACACCCCTCAATGGAAATTATTAGAAAGAGTTTTGAAGATCTCNAAGTAACTCTCTTTTTCTCTAAGTTAGAAATTTCAATTTGGCTGAGAAATGCAAGTTCACTCTCATTGGAAAGTTTTAATTGGGACACCCCTCAATGGAAATTATTAGAAAGAGTTTTGAAGATCTGNTGGTTAAATTATACATATATTGCAGTTAGGTGCTTTAGAGAATGTCGGGCTCAATTCAATTAGCAAAAAAAAATATTCGACATTAATATGTGCAATCTTGACAAATAAGGGGGATAAAAACAATTGCATGATATATATTTGTTGTGGTAAAATAATAAAAGAAGAAATTATTCGTCACAAACAACACTTGATGGGTGCTTCAGAAATGGTAAAGCTTGTAACAATTATCAGTATGTTAAAAGACGAAATTAGAGTCCCTGAATGAGTTGAAAGATCAAATTAATGAAATTTGACTTCATAATATTAATAAAGTTGATGGATTTGATATGATGATTGATAATAATATTTTATATGTCGGACGACTTGGACCATAAAAGATATATCATGCATCAAAATCAAATGTCCCGAGCCAAAGTTCAATGATGTATTTGATTAAGAATCTGAATTTTAAAGGGCCATTGGATATATTCATTACCCTAAATCCAGTCGAGATGGTGAAGCAACAAAAAATAAAATTTAAACGAGGTGGATACTTCTAGGAAAGAGATTAGAGACGAACAATCCAAATATTTTATTGTTGGATGTATGATATTGACATTCCCTTCACATAATGAAATATGAGATAAAATTTGATAAAAAAAGAGTAAAAAAAATTGAGAACTTTACAACAATAGTGAAAGTATTTGGACAATTTGGTTCTGGAATGAAACCGCTAAGTTATTTTAAGGCGTGGGTTCCATATTTTAGATAAGAGTTAGGACAAACCAATGATTGCAGTACTATAAAAAGAATTGTNTTTCGGGTAATGACAAAAAACTTAACCATTTGTTAGCAAGCTTCCTGCCTAGAACCAGAGGTAAGAGGTAAAGATACATTGGGTGTACTCAAGCTCCCGTTATCTGTTTGGATCTGCGAATTTAACAGGTGTTTTCATGGGTCTTTTCTTGGTAGATTAATTACTCCAGCTTTTCGTTCTTCCTTTCTTCCAGTTCTTGGTGCAACAAGTATATCTTCCATCTGTTTTGGTTATGCACTGTCGTCTTTTGGCCGACCTACACACTCATCTGGGGGTGCCCCAATTGAAATGATTTGTGAATTTTGCGTAGGAAGNTCTGTTTGGATCTGCGAATTTAACAGGTGTTTTCATGGGTCTTTTCTTGGTAGATTAATTACTCCAGCTTTTTGTTCTTCCTTTCTTCCAGTTCTTGGTGCAATCTGTTTTGGTTATGCACTGTCGTCTTTTGGCCGACCTACACACTCATCTGGGGGGTGCCCCAATTGAAATGATTTGTGAATTTTGCGTAGGAAAAAGAGTCCCTATTAGAGTTTTGAATATCTCAACAAGTATATTTATCCGTTTGACATTTATAGCTCTCACCAATCCAAGCAAAACTTCAAACGGCTTCTGAATTTTGCTCTGTTTGGAGACTTTGGCATAGAGATTGTGTATAGTTTATAATTATGGTTTTGGGTATACATGTACTTTTTTGGAGATTTTGGTGTGTGTTTTATACCAGGTGCTTTGGGTTCCTACTTCGCCCCTCATCCAACCTTTTTTGTACCACTCATTTCTAATATATTAGCCCATAGGATTTAAACACACACACACACACACACACA
>JXCR01047770.1:9596-38981 GCA_002079205.1 Phalaenopsis hybrid cultivar | reverse complement strand
AGGATTTGGTGTCTGATTTAATTTCCCTTGTGGAACCCCTCCCCTGATAATACTGTTTCTGCGATTTATGTGATGCTGGATGGCTCTGCTGGGCAATCTACATTTTCAAACCCCATTGAAAACGGTACTGAAGGATCCTTACCTACGAAGGATAGTGTTCGGACTGATAATTAGGAGAACCTTACAGCTCCCCATCTTCAGGAAGTATCTGGTATAGAGGCGACAACTCATACTTCACATGCACTAGAACCTATTATGGGTACAACTGTTGGCAATTTTTCTACTACGGCTCTACCACTTCATCCGAATGAGCCACAATCTTCGGATGAGAAATGATAGGTTTACACTTCCAGGAAGAAGAAGAAGAAGAAGAATGAAGATCTACTTGAACTAAAGAATCTAATTGATGATACTTTGGTTACTTCGGGTCTAAGGTCGTCCTGATTGATCTTATATGTTCCATCTCTTTTTGGGTTTTTGTGTGTTGTGCACCGTGTGGGTTGGGTGCCTATTTAGGCCCACTCACACAACCTATCTGTACCATTTTCTCTTTAAACCCTTGGGCTTTTTATACAAAAAATAGATATATATATATAAGATGGCGATTTTCGTCTCTCTGTTAGGGTTTCGCATGGCTATATATATATAAGATGATGATTTGCGTCGTCTCCATCGTCTCTGTTAGGGTTTTGCATGGCGATTTCCGTCGTCTATGATTCAGAAGCGATCGAAGAAAAAGGGCTCGCTCCTCATCGGTCCTCAGCTTCGTCTGTTTCGATGCCGAGCTCTTCGCGTCTTTTGTTGGCTCGCGTCGGCGTCTATTTCGACGCCGAGCTTCTGGACTCGCGTCTTCTGCCAGCTCACGTCTCCTTCCTCTTTTGTCGGCTCGCGTCTTCGTTTGTTTTAACGTCGAGCTTCTGTTGCTCGCATTTTCTGACACGTTCTCCTACTGCGCATACGAAGTGTCATTGCAGGTGGACTCTCTCCCTGCTTGATGGGTGCACTCGCTCCTTTAGTTGAGCCTAACAAAGCCTCTTGTCCATGTGATGGGTAATCATCTGGTAGAGTCAGCTGTTGTCTTCCCCTTAAGCTATAAGGATGTCGTGATCATACATGTGATTGTTCTTTTGTTAAGAAGACAGGTAGTAAATGTGGGAAAACGACACTCTTTTTCTCTGATTTAGAAATTTCAACATTGACTAAGAAATGCAAATTCACTCTTATTGAAAAATTTTAGTGGAGACACCCACCTATGAAAGTTATTAGCAAGAGTTTTGATGATCTCAAACTAGTAGACAAGTGGAAAGTGAGATTCTTTGATGTGAGACATGTGCTGATTCAGTTAACCATGACTGAAGACTACGCTCGGATTTTCTCTAAAAATTTTCTTAACATTGCAGGAAAGTTAATGAAGTTACTCAAGTGTTCTCCTGATTTTGACCCAAACCTTGAACCTCCCACGGTACCAGCATGGTTTAGTTTACTTGGTCTCAAGCTGCATTTTCTTAATCATCAGATTATTTACTCTGTTGGGGTCATACTTGGAGATCTTATGAAGCTTGATTTATCCACCTTCAATCTAACCAAGTCTTTTGTTTCCAGAATTCTTGTGGAATGGGATATCACTTTACCTGATATTACAGAAATCTGGCTGGGCACAACACATAATGAATATTATCAACAAATTGTCATGAAATATTGACCTTTCTATTATACCCACTCTAAGATGTTTGGGCATACCCTTGACAAATATCACAGGCTCCATCCTAACTTGAAATCTACAGCTTNAATGTAATTATCATTGCCTTATTAGTTAAACTGCATTTGCAGTTGGAGAGCAGTTGTTATTTCAATAGTTTTTCTTACAAGGTTTAGGAGTTGAATTTCCTCCTCCTTGAGATACAATCTTGTCGTTCATGGCATTTTCTACAGTAGTTTAATATATGAACCAATCTTAAAGTCAAACAGGACATCCACACTTCTTTCTTTAATCCATGTCCTTGAGAATTTTAGGTTATTGCTTAATACCATCATTGCTTTGTTTTGGAAGGTAGATTGAGTACTTGCTGACTTTGTGCCATTATTTGGTGGCTTGTCTTTTGGTATAAAATTTATTTCTTCTATTTACATGTATTTGATCTTATTTTAACTTAGCATGTTTTAAATTGTGAACCTAAGAAGAAGGATAACTTTTTTTTTAGAAAATGCCTTTAACAATATTTAAGAGTAAGCTATGATAAATTTCATTCTTGTTTGGTGAGAGAAAATAGGAAAGAGGAAATCAATGATAACTAATTACATGCAGGTAGCTCCTTTTTTCTTATAACTTTACATTACTAGCTACGAATGAATTGGAACACCCCCATTATACCACTGATTACAAGAGATAAGCTGTAATGAAAATTGAAACTTATATGCAGAAGCATCTAGAAATGTGAAGTACTATGCACCACAAAAGTAATCAAGCACATCGAGAAGAAAAGACATTAAGATTTTTTGACCTTAACCAAGTTGATATCTACAGGCGAGCACAGGATTAATGAAGCCAAAAAAGTGTTTTATAAAATTCATGATACTACTGATATTAGAACTAGTTCAAAAATTAATAGGAACGAAAGCAAACTTTATTTGCTCTGAATTAGGGTTACAACATAACACAAATTGGAATGAAAAGCACGACACAACAACAATACTATTCAGCTAGGGCTGGAAGAGAAGACCGGAGGACAATAGTAGTGTCGGCGAGGTTGTAGAGGGAAGGGGAGGGATTGATGGCTGTATGGTTTATTGGAAAAGGAATTGGGGGGCGTTTTGAGGGCTGAAGTAGTGGGCGGCAGAGTAGGTGGCAGAGCTACTGGGTCNCAAACTTTATTTGCTCTGAATTAGGGTTACAACATAACACAAATTGGAATGGAAAGCACGACACAACAACAATACTATTCAGCTAGGGCTGGAAGAGAAAACCGGAGGACAATAGTAGTGTCGGCGAGGTTGTAGAGGAAAGAGGAGGGATTGATGGCTGTATGGTTTATTGGAAAAGGAATTGGGGGGCGGTTTGAGGGCTGAAGCAGTGGGCGGCAGAGTAGGTGGCAGAGCTACTGGGTGCCTGATGGGACGACCTTGACAGCCGGAACAACTATTTGTTAGGGCCGACGTGGGGTAGTGGTTGGAGAGGGGAACAACAGGAGATGTTGCAAAGGCAAAGGTGGCAAGGGCGGTTTGGTGGTTGGATTGGGTTGGACAGCAAACCTTAGGCTGGGGAAAGGGGGCGGCTAGTCAACGGGAAGGGTTAGGGGTGGCCGACAGCTACGGGAAATGAAGGAGGAAGGGTAGGAAAGAAGATAGGGGAGGATACAACATTACNAAGGTGGCAAGGGCGGTTTGGTGGTTGGATTGGGTTGGACAGCAAACCTTAGGCTGGGGAAAGGGGGCGGCTGGTCAACGGGAAGGGTTAGGGGTGGCTGACAGCTACGGGAAATGAAGGAGGAAGGGTAGGAAAGAAGATAGGGGAGGATACAACATTATCTTGGAGCAGGATACAACCGAAGCACCACCTGTCCTCGAATACAGCTCTAGCAAAGGAGAAGAATACTCTAAGAAGAACTCTGAAATCAACAAACAACAAAAAACTAACCCTAATTCCAGAAAACAACACTTAAAAAGACTCTAATAGCGGAATAACAAAGAAGGAAGGCTCCAATAGNCTAGCAAAGGAGAAGAATACTCTAAGAAGAACTCTGAAATCAACAAACAACAAAAAACTAACCCTAATTCCAAAAAACAACACTTAAAAAGACTCTAATAGCGGAATAACAAAGAAGGCTCCAATAAGGAAATAACATAAAAGATAAGTGGGAGAAGGAGCTAGCGGCATTGTTGCCCCTTCTAATGGGGGCTTGGACCGGTGTTGTCGGTCCATCTTCTAGTCGGTTCAGCCGGCTGACCTCTCAGTCCCACGTCAACTATGCAATCTTTTTGAAATCTAAGAACACTTGAATATTACGATGAAGAAGCCCAATGAAACTATGACATACATTATTAACTCTCACCAAGTTATCAACGTTAAAGTCAGTTTTGATCAGACCCTAGCTTATATTGCTTTTCAATGTTGAAATTCTATGGCTGTCATCAAGAGAGAATTAAAAAAAATAAAACCAAGTGATTTGCATTCACCCAAGCTAAGAGATTATATCTTGCTTCTTCAATCTTATGAAACTCAATAAGATAGTATGTTGTGGAAACATTTAAGCTTGGTTTCGAAACCCTTGTTGAGAACACCTGCTTATATCCACACACATAATTTGAGAATGAGCAATAAGCGCCCTTAAGGATTTTTTTGTAAGTTGAAGGAAGGGACTTCCAACATTTATATTTATGCTAGATTTATTAATTTGGACACTCTTCATGATTCTTGAGATGTGAGCTCCCATCCACTTGAACTAATGACTTGGCACACTGATCTTGAGGTAGAATCATCTTCATTAGATTATCATAATAATATTTTCTCTTTATTTTAGACTTTTTGTAATGCTTCTTAAAACCATTTGTGTTTATTGGACGAATCACTAAAGATATTGAGCATTTATGTCAATAGAACACAATGGCGTGTGCTATGTTGCATGGCACGGTGCAGTACCCCTCAATGCCATCTATGTGGTGCGGCGCAACAAAATGACATGCATTATTAATGCCTTGAAAGTGCATTAGTGCAAGGCGCGTTGTCCAAATGGTGCACTCTAAATTAACTATGATTATTTAATATAAAATAATATTAATAATAATAGTCTTTTTGGGGCGCGTTGGATTGATCTGCAACCATTCAGACTTATTTGAGATCCAACAATCGAACGTATGAGGAAGCTTTATGTTTCAGGAGCTCTGCTAGCTCTTGTTCTGATATTGTCCCACGACTATTGCTCACATGGCATCCTAAACACTCTCACGATGTATCACTGTAGATTGTGATCGTGCTTACATAGCGTTTGAGTGCTTCTTGTAAGCGTTATGCCCCAGTGGAGCTTGCTCGTGTGGCATCTCAATGATCTTTATTCGAGTTATGCCAATGCATTTGACTCACACATCGCCTCAATTGTGCGTCCTCTTGCACCACGCCCCAGTACTGCAAACTGCTCACTCGCTTTGGATCCTTGCGCCTCGCCTCGAGCTACTTGCTCGTGCATCTCATCTTGCTTCGTAGGTGTTTCAAGCTCGAAGATGTCCACCATTGAGATTCACCTATAATAACTTATTTCATTATAGTCCTACAATTAGATTTTTCATTATTTAACTATTATTATTATTATTTAGGGCTAATTTTAAGGATTTATTTCTTTGAGAATGGAGCATTGCATTTGTTTTTACTCAGAATCATATTATAAATATTTTTACAAATGTTAACTTAGAATAAAAAAACATAATTTAATCAATCCATTTTTATTGTAATAGTTTCAAACACAACTTAATTTAGGACCAAATGAAATTATAAGTAGCCCTATAAAATATGATTTAACACTTCCTCTCGAACTTTATTATTTTATTGTATTCCTTAAAGATGCATGACTAACCACTCATTTGGTAGATTGATCTCATTTTCTTGTTATCTTTCTGGTTAAATTATACATATATTGCAGTTAGGTGCTTTAGAGAATGTCGGGCTCAATTCAATTAGCAAAAAAAAATATTCGACATTAATATGTGCAATCTTGACAAATAAGGGGGATAAAAACAATTGCATGATATATATTTGTTGTGGTAAAATAATAAAAGAAGAAATTATTCGTCACAAACAACACTTGATGGGTGCTTCAGAAATGGTAAAGCTTGTAACAATTATCAGTATGTTAAAAGACGAAATTAGAGTCCCTGAATGAGTTGAAAGATCAAATTAATGAAATTTGACTTCATAATATTAATAAAGTTGATGGATTTGATATGATGATTGATAATAATATTTTATATGTCGGACGACTTGGACCATAAAAGATATATCATGCATCAAAATCAAATGTCCCGAGCCAAAGTTCAATGATGTATTTGATTAAGAATCTGAATTTTAAAGGGCCATTGGATATATTCATTACCCTAAATCCAGTCGAGATGGTGAAGCAACAAAAAATAAAATTTAAACGAGGTGGATACTTCTAGGAAAGAGATTAGAGACGAACAATCCAAATATTTTATTGTTGGATGTATGATATTGACATTCCCTTCACATAATGAAATATGAGATAAAATTTGATAAAAAAAGAGTAAAAAAAATTGAGAACTTTACAACAATAGTGAAAGTATTTGGACAATTTGGTTCTGGAATGAAACCGCTAAGTTATTTTAAGGCGTGGGTTCCATATTTTAGATAAGAGTTAGGACAAACCAATGATTGCAGTACTATAAAAAGAATTGTTTTAAATATGACTGTTCTCTTATGACTGATGGTAGAAAATTTCGTATTTGAAAAAGTTTGAAGAACTTTTTGGTGAATTGTCAGAGAGTCAGGTGATGTTAGTTCTTATTCAAAGATTGCATTGAAAAAGCTTTAATTATTAATAGATTTTATTGAGGAGGTTGAAGTGCATTGTAATTTTTAAGTAATCACTAATAATGCTTATGAGAATGTTCTTGCTGTTTAGTGACTAAAGTTCTAAATACATATTTTTTATTTGATCTACGTTTTAATATTTTTATATTTGTTAATTGCTGATAGTTTGATGTTTTGTGACATTATTATAAAAAAAGTTATTAATTGAGAAATTTCCACAATTATACTAGATTTTTGTTCTGCTCATTATTTGGATTTAATAATAGAAGATATCTTCAAAATCTAAAGATTAAGATATTGTTTTGAGAAAGCGGTAGTTGTACATAATTTCATTTATTCAAGATCACTTGTCAAATCTTTTAAGACTCAATTTGCAATAGTCTTCTTAACATTACAATGTTATCATCAATATTCACATGTGGGTGCGCTCCCTCCTTTTTTGACTAAATCTGACAAAACCTCTTTTGCTTGCGTGCTGGGTAACTATCTGGTGGAGTCGGCTGTTGTCTTCCTGTCGGGTTATAAGGAATGTCGTGATGGTACATGTGACTGCCCATTTGTTAAGAAGGCGAGTGGAAGGATGAGAAAGTAACTCTCTTTTTCTCTAAGTTAGAAATTTCAATTTGGCTGAGAAATGCAAGTTCACTCTCATTGGAAAATTTTAATTGGGACACCCCTCAATGGAAATTATTAGAAAGAGTTTTGAAGATCTCAAACTAGTAGGAAAGTGAAAAGTGAGACTTCTTGATGGGAGACATGCGTTGATTCAGTTAACCATGACTGAAGACTATGCTCGAATTTTTTCTAGGAAATATCTTAATATTACAAGAAAGTCAATGAAGTTGCTCAAGTGGTCTCCTGATTTTGACCCAAACCACGAACCTCCCATTGTACCAATATGGTTTAATTTACCTGACCTCAAGCTGCATTTATTTAATCATCAAGTTCTCTACTCAATTGGGGACATACTTGGGAGTCCTATGAAACTAGATATACTCACCTTCAATCTAATCAGGCTTTCTGTTGCCAGAATACTTGTGGAAAGAGATATCACTTTACCTGATATTACAAAAGTTTGGCTGAGCAGAACACATAATGGATATTGACAACAAATTGCCATGGTACACAGACCCTTTTATTGTACCCATTGTAAGATGTTTGGGCATACCCTTGACAAATGCCACAAACTCCACACTAAATTGAAAGCTAAAGCTCAACTGCATAAGGATTTGTCTAACCCCACTGCTCTGGACACATCTACTTCACTTGTAGAGGAAATTACCATAAGACAGGAGTTAGTGTCTGGTTTAATTGTCGTTGGGGGCACTATTTCTTCACTGGTGGAGGAGCCTTTGAGTCCTGCTCCTTTTATCCTTGAGGGGGATTGCTCACTTATTATACCTCCCGTGGAACCTCAGTTGGTGGTGGATGAGGAGACATTGCCCTGCTTCAAGCTCAAAACTCTACCCTAGGTGNAGCACACACACACACACACACACACACACACATATATATATATATATATATATATATATATATATATATATGCTCCGCATACTCAGATCAGTTAGTCGGTCATCTACTTTTCAGTTGTAAGTCTCCTTTGGTCTGGGGTTCGATTCCCCTAGCGGAGGGTGTGCTACTCAATTGTGAGGCACATCGGGGATGGTCGTGGCTTGTATAATAGCCTCAGGCCATTCCTTTAAAAAAAGAAAAAAAATAAATTATATATATATATATAGTAATATTTATTTTTTCCCTCGTCTTCGTAGGAGTCTCTGCTAGTGTTTCCCGCTGCTACGACATTTCCACGCTCGAAGTAGGGGGAGTTCGCTCCTCTGTTTCGTCTTCCATTGTCTTCGTAGAGCTTCGTCAAGCTGCGCCTGTCCGCGACCTCGATCGCGGCTCGTCTTCCGCAGTTTCAAACCAATCGCGGTTGTTTTGTCTTCCGCGTTTTCGTAGCGCTTCGTTCTCTCATTCCGACGCTGACGTCGTATGTTGTGCAATCCTTCGTTCCCANCCACGCTCGAAGTAGGGGGAGTTCGCTCCTCTGTTTCGTCTTCCATTGTCTTCGTAGAGCTTCGTCAAGCTGATCCTGTCCGCGACCTCGATCGCGGCTCGTCTTCCGCAGTTTCAAACCAATCGCGGCTGTTTTGTCTTCCGCGTTTTTGTAGTGCTTCGTTCTCTCATTCCGACGCTGACGCCGTATGTTGTGCAATCCTTCGTTCCCGCTTGGAAGGTCGTTCTCTTGCAGCGTTCTTGGGCGTGAGCGCGGGCTCCTTTCCTCTGGCTCGAACCAACAAAGCAGAGGCGAATGTCCGACAACCTCGCTTTCTTTTGCACCTCGCCACGACTATCTCTGGATCTTCTAGCATGTGGATTTCCCTGCTCTGATGGCGCTCCTTCGGTTGAACCTGACATCGCCTCTTTTGTCTACGTGGTTGGTAATCCTCAGATGGAGTCGGCTGTTGTCTTCCCCTCTAGCTATAAGGATTGTTGTGAAGATACTGATAACTGCCACTTTGTTAAGAAGATAAGTAGGAAAAGTGAAAAAACAACACTTTTTTTCTGATNGTTGAACCTGACATCGCCTCTTTTGTCTACGTGGTTGGTAATCCTCAGATGGAGTCGGCTGTTGTCTTCCCCCTAGCTATAAGGATTGTTGTGATGATACTGATGACTGCCCCTTTGTTAAGAAGATAAGTAGGAAAAGTGAAAAAACAACAATTTTTTTCTGACTTAGAAATTCCAACGATGGTTGAGAAATTCAAATTCGCTCTTATTGAAAAATTTTAGTGGGGGCACCCACCTATTAAAGTTATCAGAAAAGTTTTGATGATCCCAAACTAGCAGGAAAGTGGGGCTTATGGATGAGAGACGTGTTGATTCAATTAACCGTGGCTGAAGACTGCACTCAGATTTTCTCCAAAAAATATCNGAAAAGTTTTGATGATCCCAAACTAGCAGGAAAGTGGGGCTTATGGATGAGAGACGTGTTGATTCAATTAACTGTGGCTGAAGACTGCACTCAGATTTTCTCCAAAAAATATTTTATCATTGCAAACAAGTTAATAAAGTTACTCAAATGGTCTCCTGATTTTGACTCCAATCATGAATCCCCTACTGTACCTGTATGGTTTACTCTACTGGTCTTAAACTGTAATTTTTTAATCATCAGGTTCTTTACTCTATTGGGGCAATACTTGGGGACCCTATGAAGCTAGATCCACCCACTTTCAACCTAACTAGAGCTTTTGTGGCCATAATACTTGTGAAAAACGATTTTTCTTTACCTGATGCTATTGAAGTCTGGTTGGACACAACTCATAATGGATATTGACAATAAATCGTCATGGAACATAGACATTCTTATTGTTCTCATTGTAAGATGTTTGGGCATACCTTTGATAAATGTCATAAGCTTCATCCTAATTTGAAATGTAAAGATCAAGTGAATAAGGATGAGTCTAACCCCACTGCTCTGGACATATGTTCCACCTGGAGAGAAAACTACCACAAGACAGGATTTGGTGTCTGATTTAATTTCCCTTGTGGAACCCCTCCCCTGATAATACTGTTTCTGCGATTTATGTGATGCTGGATGGCTCTGCTGGGCAATCTACATTTTCAAACCCCATTGAAAACGGTACTGAAGGATCCTTACTTACGAAGGATAGTGTTCGGACTGATAATCAGGAGAACCTTACAGCTCCCCATCTTCAGGAAGTATCTGGTATAGAGGCGACAACTCATACTTCACATGCACTAGAACCTATTATGGGTACAACTGTTGGCAATTTTTCTACTACGGCTCTACCACTTCATCCGAATGAGCCACAATCTTCGGATGAGAAATGATAGGTTTACACTTCCAGGAAGAAGAAGAAGAAGAAGAAGAAGAAGAAGAATGAAGATCTACTGTAACTAAAGAATCTAATTGATGATACTTTGGTTACTTCGGGTAATGGTATACAACTCTCCAATTTGTTAGCTGGTTCCTTTCCGAGAACTAGAGGCAGAGGCAGATCTAAATTGGGTTNGATGTTTGGGCATACCTTTGATAAATGTCATAAGCTTCATCCTAATTTGAAATGTAAAGATCAAGTGAATAAAGATGAGTCTAACCCCACTGCTCTGGACATATGTTCCACCTGGAGAGAAAATTACCACAAGACAGGATTTGGTGTCTGATTTAATTTCCCTTGTGGAACCCCTCTCCTGATAATACTGTTTCTGCGATTTATGTGATGCTGGATGGCTCTGCTGGGCAATCTACATTTTCAAACCCCATTGAAAACGGTACTGAAGGATCCTTACCTACGAAGGATAGTGTTCGGACTGATAATTAGGAGAACCTTACAGCTCCCCATCTTCAGGAAGTATCTGGTATAGAGGCGACAACTCATACTTCACATGCACTAGAACCTATTATGGGTACAACTGTTGGCAATTTTTCTACTACGGCTCTACCACTTCATCCGAATGAGCCACAATCTTCGGATGAGAAATGATAGGTTTACACTTCCAGGAAGAAGAAGAAGAAGAAGAATGAAGATCTACTTGAACTAAAGAATCTAATTGATGATACTTTGGTTACTTCGGGTCTAAGGTCGTCCTGATTGATCTTATATGTTCCATCTCTTTTTGGGTTTTTGTGTGTTGTGCACCGTGTGGGTTGGGTGCCTATTTAGGCCCACTCACACAACCTATCTGTACCATTTTCTCTTTAAACCCTTGGGCTTTTTATACAAAAAATAGATATNCTTATATGTTCCATCTCTTTTTGGGTTTTTGTGTGTTGTGCACCGTGTGGGTTGGGTGCCTATTTAGGCCCAATCACACAACCTATCTGTACCCTTTTCTCTTTAAACCCTTGGGCTTTTTATATAAAAAATAGATATATATAAGATGGCGATTTTCGTCTCTCTGTTAGGGTTTCGCATGGCTATATATATATAAGATGATGATTTGCGTCGTCTCCATCGTCTCTGTTAGGGTTTTGCATGGCGATTTCCGTCGTCTATGATTCAGAAGCGATCGAAGCAAAAGGGCTCGCTCCTCATCGGTCCTCAGCTTCGTCTGTTTCGATGCCGAGCTCTTCGCGTCTTTTGTTGGCTCGCGTCGGCGTCTATTTCGACGCCGAGCTTCTGGACTCGCGTCTTCTGCCAGCTCACGTCTCCTTCCTCTTTTGTCGGCTCGCGTCTTCGTTTGTTTTAACGTCGAGCTTCTGTTGCTCGCATTTTCTGACACGTTCTCCTACTGCGCATACGAAGTGTCATTGCAGGTGGACTCTCTCCCTGCTTGATGGGTGCACTCGCTCCTTTAGTTGAGCCTGACAAAGCCTCTTGTCCATGTGATGGGTAATCATCTGGTAGAGTCAGCTGTTGTCTTCCCCTTAAGCTATAAGGATGTCGTGATCATACATGTGATTGTTCTTTTGTTAAGAAGACAGGTAGTAAATGTGGGAAAACGACACTCTTTTTCTCTGATTTAGAAATTTCAACATTGACTAAGAAATGCAAATTCACTCTTATTGAAAAATTTTAGTGGAGACACCCACCTATGGAAGTTATTAGCAAGAGTTTTGATGATCTCAAACTAGTAGACAAGTGGAAAGCGAGACTCTTTGATGTGAGACATGTGCTGATTCAGTTAACCATGACTGAAGACTACGCTCGGATTTTCTCTAAAAATTTTCTTAATATTGCAGGAAAGTTAATGAAGTTACTCAAGTGGTCTCCTGATTTTGACCCAAACCTTGAACCTCCCACGGTACCAGTATGGTTTAGTTTACTTGGTCTCAAACTGCATTTTCTTAATCATCAGATTATTTACTCTGTTGGGGTCATACTTGGAGATCTTATGAAGCTTGATTTATCCACCTTCAATCTAACCAAGTCTTTTGTTGCCAGAATTCTTGTGGAATGGGATATCACTTTACCTGATATTACAGAAGTCTGACTGGGCACAACACATAATGGATATTATCAACAAATTGTCATGAAATATAGATCTTTCTATTATACTCACTCTAAGATGTTTGGGCATACCCTTGACAAATATCACAGGCTCCATCCTAACTTGAAATCCACAGCTCAAGTGAATAAGAATGGGTCTAACCCCATTGCTTTGGACACATCTGCCCCATTTGTGGAGGAAATTACCACTAGACAAGGATTGGTGTCTGATTCAATAGCCCCTGGGAACCCCCGCCCCCCTGAAAATACTGTTTTTGTTTTTGTGATTGATGTGTTGTCGAATATCTCTACTGGGCGACCTACACCTTCAAACCTTATTGAAAACAATACTGAAGGATCTTTACCTATAAAGAAAATGTTCGGACCGATAATCAGGAGAGCCTTGCTGCTCCTCATCTTGAGGAAGTATTCGGTGTAGAGACGACAATTCATACTTTACATACACTAGAACCTATTGTGCTTACAACGGATGACAATCCTTTTACTGCGGTTCTACCACCTCATCTGAACGAGCAAGTCATTACTGTTAGTCAGACGCAAGAGATTCATCAGCTTATACATGCCAGACAATTTGTTGACCAACACATTGATCAGATGAGCCAGTCTTCGGACGAGGNTTTACCTATAAAGAAAATGTTCGGACCGATAATCAGGAGAGCCTTGCTGCTCCTCATCTTGAGGAAGTATTCTGTGTAGAGACGACAATTCATACTTTACATACACTAGAACCTATTGTGCTTACAACGGTTGACAATCCTTTTACTGTGGTTCTACCACCTCATCTGAACGAGCAAGTCATTACTGTTAGTCAGACGCAAGAGATTCATCAGCTTATACATGCCGGACAATCTGTTGACCAACACATTGATCAGATGAGCCAGTCTTCGGACGAGTAATGACAGGTTTGCACATCTAGGAGAAAGAATAGGAATGATGACCTACTTGAGCTCAGGAATCTAATGGATGATACTTTGGTTACTTCAGGTAATCACACACAACTCACGAATTTNACAGGTTTGCACATCTAGGAGAAAGAATAGGAATGATGACCTACTTGAGCTCAGGAATCTAATGGATGATACCTTGGTTACTTCAGGTAATCACACACAACTCACGAATTTGTTAGCTGACTCTCTTCTTAGAACTAGAGGCAGAGGCAATACTAAATTTGGTCGTCCCTAACTTTTTGCGTATTTTTGTGGTTTTGGTTTTTGGTATTACATATAGCTTTATTTTTGTGTGTTGTACCGTGTGGGTAGGGTACCTTTTTGGGCCCACTCATACAATCTATTTATATCTTTTCTATTTTAATATATTAGCCCATGGGCTTGTTATTTTTTTATTATATATATATATATATATCAACACTTTCTGATAACCTCCATAGGAGGGTGTCCCCACTGAAATGTTCCAATAAGAGCAAACTTGAATTTTTCCGTCATGGTAGAAATTTCTGATTCAGAGAAAAATATTATTTCTTTTCCACCTTTTTTACTTCCCTTCTTAATAAAAGGACAATCATCTGTACCCTCACGAGATTCATTATAACTTGAGTGGAATCCCACTGCGGACTCCACTTGAGGGTTACCCATCACGTGTGCAAAGGAGACTTTGTTCGGCTCAACCAAACAAGGAGGCACCATCAGAGCAAGGAGAGCTGTCTGCCTCCTAATATGCGAGAGTATCTTGTCTTCAGACTTTCCTGGCCGCATGCTATTTAGGTTGAGTGCCTCTAGAACCGCATGACTTTATGGTTGGTTTGATGACGAGTNCCACCTTTTTTACTTCCCTTCTTAATAAAAGGACAATCATCTGTACCCTCACGAGATTCATTATAACTTGAGGGTTACCCATCACGTGTGCAAAGGAGACTTTGTTCGGCTCAACCAAACAAGGAGGCACCATCAGAGCAAGGAGAGCTGTCTGCCTCCTAATATGCGAGAGTATCTTGTCTTCAGACTTTCCTGGCCGCATGCTATTTAGGTTGAGTGCCTCTAGAACCGCATGACTTTATGGTTGGTTTGATGACGAGTGCACCTCAACTGGCTGGCCAGATGCCACCTCGTTCAGAATCTTTAGTGCTTTATAGCCATCTGTTGATGGTGATGACTGTTTCCTCTCCATGGGAGCCGGTTCGACTCACAATCGGGTTCCTATCGAGAGAATATAATTAGGAGACTTGAGGTCACACGAGATGATCGAGCCTCCCACTTTTGGCATTACAACTCATGTCAGTCAAATTTCGGGTCACCTCCTCTGTCCATTCGAATGTGATCAAACAGAGGGTAGTTTTCTCTTGCGACTAGGGGCGTTATACAAGCCAAAAGCCCATATGCGAGAGATGAGAGACCCGCGGTCACACGAGATGATCGAATCTTTTCAACTTTCCATACTACTGAGTCACTGGAACGGTTGCCACTTCAGCTAGTACTTCTTGGTTTTTATGACCACCTGGATTGTCGTGATGGGTGTCACCCCCCGGGAGAATCTACTAGTTAGTTCTTCGCATGAGAGCAGAGCAGGAGACTTGGGTCACACGAGATGATCGGGTCTTCTCGGTTGGCCATACTATTGAGACACTAGTCGATCGCCACCTCTGATCAGGATTTTTGTGCGTTATAGCCATCTGATTAAAGTGATGGGTGCTTCTTTTCAAAGGGATTAGTTAGACTCGCAATCAGGGTCCCTTTTATGAGAAACATAACAGGAGACTTGGTTACACGAGATGATTGAGTCTTCTCTCCCATCATTACGAATGAGGTCAGATGCGGGGTTTCATCTATTTAATTGTTTCGAAAGATAGGTCAGACTGATCGATTTGTCGTTTCGAGTGAGGTTTGATAGCATTTTCTCAGCCATACCATGTCTAGTTTATCTGACCTGACTGAGCTTTTCGGTGGACAGTTAGCTTTGACTATTGACTACCAACCCAACCATACCCTATCCAGTTTATCTGGTCTTGATGGGTTTCTTTTGTGGTTTGCCGGTTTTGACTGGCTAGCCACACCCTTGACCATACCCTGTCCAGTTTACCTGGCCTGGTTGAGGTTCTTTTTGTCTTCTCTTGGGATGTCACCACGACTACTATGAGAGACTTTCTTTTGAGGATGCTGACAACAAGTGCACTGTGCCTCAGTGACGCAACACACTTGTTGGGGTGCTTTGTTGGCATCAATTTTTTGATGTCGTAAGTGTAGGATGTCTGCTCGAGCACTATGAAACCTTGCTTGATGCATGTGTTGATTCTAGTGGCGCAAGACATCTATTTAAGACCTTTTGACAAGTGTTGAGGGGCACTTCGTCGAGGTCGTTTGGCTAGACTCTGGCTCTTGCTTAGGCGAAGGCCGGTCAACATGTCATTGGTCGAATGACTACGATCGGGATAACGAGTCTTATTTGTCGGTTTGCACTCAAAACTGGCTCAAATTGACCCGATCATCGACGGAGCTATTAGGATGACCCTGGACGACAAAACAGACCATGTGAGTATGTTCAGAACGTCGATTTCACATAGAGAGAACGTCCAATTTGCCACGACTTTGCGGGCGATGTTTAAATGCACAAATTATCANAGGATGACCCTGGACGACAAAACAGACCATGTGAGTATGTTCAGAACGTCGATTTCACATAGAGAGAACGTCAAATTTGCCACGACTTTGCGGGCTATGTTTAAATGCACAAATTATCGTTTTTGGCTCGATCGTTGAAAAAGTGGTCTGAAACAATCCCGAATGACGAAACGGACCACACCACTGTGTGCGGAACGTCGATTTTACTTAGAGAAGTTCATTTTGCTGCGAAGACGTGTTCAGACGAATAATGCGGGAACGATAATAATAATAATATTATTATTATTATTATATAATAAAAAAATAAAGTAAAGAATATTTCATTATCTGCTACCAGAAATACATATACCTATCAACTGCAGGAAAATAAAACATTCCGTGTGATTTCTATAGAAGATTACTTTTCTTGTATTCCAGTGGTACATAGTCTATTGACATTAAAATCATATTTAAATTCGAAGGAAGACTTGCTCATTTTATCCCATCGTTTAAAATATTTTGTTTTTTTGCATGGCTAGTTTTCGCAATTTATATAACTCACTTATTATCATTAAAGTACAGAGAGGCATTGATGAGAATATGGAGGCTGCACTAGAGCATAATCCTGAAGCATTTGCTCGTGTTGTAAGTAACTTCCTTCTTTATTTATTTCTTTTTAAGTAATTTCCACTATTTTTGTTATTTTTGATCCGTTGTTTTTGTTATAGGTTATGTTATATGTGGATATGGAAGTCAATGGCATACCCTTAAAGGTATTTCTATAATATGGTGAATTTCTTAGCACTGAGCATTGTGAAACATAGTTTTTATCCGGTAGAAAGCATCATCAAAATTTATTTGAACCTCTTCACATGTGCAGAACAAATGCTGATCGCTGACATATACAAATGTTATGTTTGTAGTGGCTATATTTGATTTCATATATTTTCACTTTCCCCTCCTGTTAGTGACTAGCTTATCTAGACTTCGTATTACACTTCCGTGGTTAGTTTAGTAGAGGCAGATGATATGCGGCTTTCTGTTACCTGGCTGATACTTATTGAGGTATAGAAAATATTCCTTGCTTGTTATGGGGAATTAAAGATGATAAAGGTATTGGTTCTAGAGCAAATGACAAGTTCACAACATTTCATGTAAGAATGCTAGGGTTCAAAATTACTTTTACATCACTTACTGATACTTATTGAGGTATAGAAAATATTCCTTGCTTGTTATGGGGAATTAAAGATGATAAAGGTATTGGTTCTAGAGCAAATGACAAGTTCACAACATTTCATGTAAGAATGCTAGGGTTCAAAATTACTTTTACATCACTTACTGATACTTATTGAGGTATAGAAAATATTCCTTGCTTGTTATGGGGAATTAAAGATGATAAAGGTATTGGTTCTAGAGCAAATGACAAGTTCACAACATTTCATGTAAGAATGCTAGGGTTCAAAATTACTTTTACATCACTTGCTTTTTGTAATTTTGTTTGTCGAAGGTTTGAGTAATTATGAAAATAAGTCCACTCAAATTACCTGGGCTGACACTAGTAGGTTACAAAAGATTTACTTTACATGTTTTAAAATATAAAAATGTTGTAAGATAAGAAACAAGTGCAAATCATGTTCTCTGAAGCTATATGGCGAGAAAAAAAAAACTCTAGATTCACTGAACTTCACTTTGGATGTCAATAATATTGTTCTTGGAAAGAAACTCTTATTTATGCTACTCTTTTGGTTACAATTGACTGTTAACGAGGTGTGATTGGATTCAAGTAGAGTATTTATGGACTTTTATAAGAAGTGAATTTCTTGATATAGAGAATGGATTTCAAGGCATAGAGCTTAGGTCAATTTTTTTTCTATCAAATTTAACAAGCTAAGTTATATATCATTTTAATAGCATGTGAAGCTGATACACCATTTCCTCTAGTGAATGTCAATGTTTTCGTGAAATATTTTATTTGCATTAATATACGTACAAAAACTATGCATGTGTGCATCTATGAAGTACAAAAATGGGACCTATTATGTAAAAGTATAATAGAAACTTCACTATTATCATCGACATGCATCAAAACAAAAGAATCATGCGCTTGACCCAAAAAATGAGTGGTCTATTACATTCGTGGGGTGTATGGAAAAATAAAACTTGCTTAAAGTTTAAGAGAAAAGCAAAATCTTGCGCTTCTTGTGGTCGTTGCTGCCAAATTACATCCTTCATGGTAGAACATAAAAATTGTATGATATTCACGTTATCTCCTTCAATCATGATACCTCTGCATTCAAACATCCATGATTTGCAAAAATCGTGTAGAGATCTTACGGCTTGATGCTCCACTTATTTTTTCAGAGAATTGAATAAGCACAAATTGCTTATCATATGAGTGCACGTAGTGAGAGCCCTTGGATTGACTTTGTTGTTAGCTTAAATAGTTTAGGACTCAGGCCACTTCATGCTTTTTTATATTAAGCTTTAAGTTCTTATTGAAGTAGCTTTCATCTCTAGTTCTGCAACTTTAATCTACATATTTCAGGAAAATATTATATACATTGCCAGATACTATATATATCATTGTTTAAAATTGCACAATATGATATCTACCTTGATGTTTTTTTTTTAATATTTGCAATGATATTTACGCCTTAATAGGTACTACGTGAGACTAATGTCCCACATAATGTGAGGCCTTCTTGAAGCCACACTTTGCTTCAATTCTTATGAGGTTTATCCAATTAGATATAAAGTTTTATTTAAAATATATATAAGTGAAAAATCCTAATAAATATTTTTTACTTGCACATATAATATAAAATCGACGAGTCACCATTAACAGTCATTATTTTAAAATCTAATAAATTTTCTTATTAATAAATATCGATTAAATAAGAGGAATATAATTGAGATTTAAGATTAGGAAAATGAATGAAAAAACATTGGATACAAGTTAGGATAAAATGAGGGAGAAATGAATCTTTATGCTGATGATTACGATAAAGTCTCATTGAGTAATAAAGTGATTGGGACATTTGGATTGAAAAAATCTGACCTTAGTGGCTTCTTATATTTTTACTTTAATGGGGAGCGGGAGAGAAAATAAGTGTATCAAGTTTATTTTAAATTGTTCTGTTTTTTTAAGTTTTTCTTTTTTGTTCTGATAACCATTCTTATTTTTTAATTTATTTTTTTTTTAATTTAACATGTAAGTTCTCTTCTTAAATAATTTATTATTATTACTTTATTAGGATGTTAGTATATTACATTTTAATGTATTTACAAGTTAGAATGTTAATATATCTCTTCTTATTACATACTTCAAACTTAGTATAGTACTTCTCATTCCATAAGGACAAAAATGTCTTAATACCCAATTACAAAATGGGAAATATTTTCTTTTTTTTCTCTATGGAGGGAGGGTGAATGACTTTTTACTGTTCCCAAGGCCTGAACCCTTTAAATAGGAAACTTCCTTACAAATTTACTTTTGTACATGTCAACCATTTGCCACGTACCTATGAAATCAAAAGAGAAGTGTGTATAGGAATTTGAAGTGTCTTTCCCGGGCCAGTTTTTCCTTCACATTATATGCCTATGGGGTAAGATGACAATTTATTTTTACCATACACTACTGCGTACTAGTTGTCTATCTCGTTTCCATTTATTTAAGCTCANGTCACACGAGATGATCGAGCCTCCCACTTTTGGCATTACAACTCATGTCAGTCAAATTTCGGGTCACCTCCTTTGTCCATTCGAATGTGATCAAACAGAGGGTAGTTTTCTCTTGCGACTAGGGGCGTCNGTCACACGAGATGATCGAGCCTCCCACTTTTGGCATTACAACTCATGTCAGTCAAATTTCGGGTCACCTCCTCTGTCCATTCGAATGTGATCAAACAGAGGGTAGTTTTCTCTTGCGACTAGGGGCGTTATACAAGCCAAAAGCCCATATGCGAGAGATGAGAGACCCGCGGTCACACGAGATGATCGAATCTTTTCAACTTTCCATACTACTGAGTCACTGGAACGGTTGCCACTTCAGCTAGGACTTCTTGGTTTTTATGACCACCTGGATTGTCGTGATGGGTGTCACCCCCCGGGAGAATCTACTAGTTAGTTCTTCGCATGAGAGCAGAGCAGGAGACTTGGGTCACACGAGATGATCGGGTCTTCTCGGTTGGCCATACTATTGAGACACTAGTCGATCGCCACCTCTGATCAGGATTTTTGTGCGTTATAGCCATCTGATTAAAGTGATGGGTGCTTCTTTTCAAAGGGATTAGTTAGACTCGCAATCAGGGTCCCTTTTAGAAGAAACATAACAGGAGACTTGGTTACACGAGATGATTGAGTCTTCTCCCCCATCATTACGAATGAGGTCAGGTGCGGGGTTTCATCTATTTAATTGTTTCGAAAGATAGGTCAGACTGATCGATTTGTCGTTTCGAGTGAGGTTTGATAGCATTTTCTCAGTCATACCATGTCTAGTTTATCTGACCTGACTGAGCTTTTCGGTGGACAGTTAACTTTGACTATTAACTACCAACCCAACCATACCCTGTCCAGTTTATCTGGTCTTGATGGGTTTCTTTTGTGGTTTGCCAGTTTTGACTGGCTAGCCACACCCTTGACCATACCCTGTCCAGTTTACCTGGCCTGGTTGAGGTTCTTTTTGTCTTCTCTTGGGATGTCATCACGACTACTATGAGAGACTTTCTTTTGAGGATGCTGACAACAAGTGCACTGTGCCTCAATGACGCAACACACTTGTTGGGGGTCNTAGACATTCCATTTGATCCTAGGGTTATGTTCTATAAACATTCGTGCAATTGTTTCATTTGGGATTTTTTTTCTTCATTTGGTTTATGTTACCTGGCTTATGTTCTGCTACAAGATCAAGGGGAAATTATTATAGTTATAGTTTTGGTTAAAGATCCAGAGGCCACGGTAAACTTTACTATGTCTGTTTCGGCTTTTACAGCTGAAAAGATGGCATGTTGGGTTGATGCGAATGGCATGCGAAAATAAAAAGTAGGTCAACTGACGCGGGAGCTTGCGGTTCAAAATTTCCACGGCACTGAAGCAGCTGGTACTGTAGCTGCTACAATACCATGAGAATAGCTATTGTGGGAGAGGCGCCAAAAATAACCCTTTTTTTTTCTTGTGCTTTCTTGCTTATTATCTTTCATTTATTTTTAATATTTTTCCTAGATATATGTTATATTAGAGTTTGAAAGAAAGTATTTTGGTGTGTTTTGCTGAGGACAACCCCTGTTGTCCGTTTTCTCCCTCCGAGGGTTGTATCTTTGAAATGTGTTGTACACCCGAACACCAATTTTTAGATAATTTAAAGGTCAAAGTAAAAAGATAGATGACGAAAAAGTGTCAAAAATCAATTATGACTATAAAAAGGCACCATGAAGACATGTGACTCTCTTATTAAAGCGGGGACGATAAAAAGATACCATAAATACATGTAACTCTTTTATTAAAGTTGTACTATAAAAAGACACCATAAAGACTTATAACTCTTCTATTAAAGCAGTGTATTAATAAAAAGATAATAATAACTTGTAATTCCTCCATTAAAGTTGAGGCATGCATGCAATTTTAAACTTGGTCCCTCCTATAAATAGGAAGCTCATAGCATATAAAAGTGGGTTCATCTCTCTTGATTTTTCNAATTTAAAGGTCAAAGTAAAAAGATAGATGACGAAAAAGTGTCAAAAATCAATTATGACTATAAAAAGACACTATAAAGACATGTAACTCTCCTATTAAAGCGAGGACGATAAAAAGATATCATAAATACATGTAACACTTTTATTAAAGTTGTACTATAAAAAGACACCATAAAGACTTATAACTCTTCTATTAAAGCAGTGTATTAATAAAAAGATAATAATAACTTGTAATTCCTCCATTAAAGTTAAGGCATGCATGCAATTTTAAACTTGGTCCCTCCTATAAATAGGAAGCTCTAGCATATAAAAGGGGGTTCTTCTCTCTTGATTTTTCTCATGTTGGGAGAACTCTCTCCCCTTCTCAATGTAACAACTATTTTTAATATTTAAAAATGGTCAAAGAGTCCGGAAACATCCCAGTTCTTTTCTATGAGGCAAGTCTTTGCATGTTATTTTACTTATTTTCTCTTCTTTGTTTCTTTCTTTTTCTCCCTCACGATCCCAACTTCTCCGATCATTGGGCATGCCTCACAGAATAATTTGGATTCAATATCCTAAAAGGTGCGATGAGGATGGAGCATGCTACCACCAAGAAGAAAAGCAATACCAAAGAGGAGAAATACATCTCAAAGACACTCCTAACAGAGAGTGCGTTAAGGAGTTTATGCAATAGCAGATTTGGAGCCAGAAACGTCATTTCTATCGTCTTATTAGAGGTTTTGGCTTGGAGGTGAGTACCGCTAAACAGATGATCTGCTTCCAACTATCAAAACAAGTCGATCGACCATACTTGTGCATCGCTTGGTCAACTCCGAGTCACTGACACTTTATTCAGCAAAAAAAAGGTGTTATTTCACAACTTATCTTGTGCCATGACACAAATTTCTCTGACGTTGTCTTAGGTTCAACTGACACTCAAGGAACTCGGTTCCAAGTGAGCGAACAAAGCGTGAACAACAAAAAAGTCTCCTTCAAAATGCTAAAAAAAAGGTCTCTCATTCGGGAGCGAGCGAACAGAAGATTTCTCTCAGGGGCAAGGAAAAAAAAGAAAATTTCTTTAAGGGACAAACAAAAAACTCATATGGGGCAAACAAACAAAATACTACACTCCTAGGCCAAAAAAAAAAAACACTTCCCTTTTGGGTGAGCAAACAAAATTCTCTCTTTTGGGATGAGCAAACAAAATTAGCAAAAAAAGACTCTCCTCTGGGTTGAGCAAATAAAAAACTCTCTTCCAGGGAGAGCAAAGAAAAAACTACTCTTATGTGCAAGCAAAAAAGACTCATCCGGGGCGAGCAAACAAAAAAATCCACTACAGAGAGCAAGCGAAAGACCCCCCTCAGGGTTGAGCAAAAACAAAGTGAAAAAAACTCTCCTATGGGGAAAGCAAACATAAAACTCCCCATCGGGGCGAGCAAAAAAAAAGTCTCCTCTGCGGAGAGCCAAAAAAAAATCTTTCCGGGCCGAGCAAACAAAAGAATCTCCTCTGGGGCGAGCAAAGAAAAAACTCCCCTCTAAAACGAGCAAAAAAAAACCATATGAGGTGATCAAACAAAAGACTCCAAACGAAAAACTTTGGCATGAGCGAGTAATCAACAGTTTGACCCAGCAAATGAGATGGGTGAAAACTAAAACTCAAGCTAAATGGTATCACAACTAGGAATTTTTCTAAGAGTCGGGTCGTCAGTCAACACAGAAAACCAAATCAACGCAAGTAAATACTTCAACACAACATCAATCGAAGAGTCGATTAAAAAAAAAAATTATTTTTGAGCCGGTGAGATAGCGTAAGAGATGCTAAAACAGTGTGCAGAGAGTGCCTAAATACGGATTATCATCTGTGATTCATGCAATCATGTTTTTTGCTTAAAATATTTTTTTTGTCCTTATCGCAGCTTTCGCCATCAAGGAACAAGAAAATCAGTGAACTTATTATGTAAATTTGGACTGGACTAATGTTGGGACAATTCAAGAAAATCAGTGAACTTATTATATACACCAAAAAATGGACTAGACAAATTTCGAGACAATTTAAAGGTCTAAATAAAAAGATGAATGACGAAAAAGAGCCAAAAAAACAATTATGGTTATAAAAAGACACCATAAAGACCCTTAACTCTCCTATTAATATGGAGACTATAAAAAGGCGTCATAAATATATGCAACTTTATTATTAAAGTTGTTACTATAAAAAAATATCATAAAGACTTGTAACTCTCCTATTAAAGCGGCGTATTAATAAAAATTTAATAACTTATATTCCTCTATTAAAATTGAGGCAAACATATAATTTTAAGTTCGGTCCCTCTTTCTCCCATAAATACGAAGCTCATAACGTATAAAGGGGGGCTCTTCTCACTTGACTTTTCTCTTGTAGGGAGAACTCTCTCCTTTTATCAATGTAACATTTTCTGATATATAAAAAATGTTGAAGAGTCCGAGAACATCCATGTTCGCTCCTATGGGGCAAGACTATGTGTGTTATTTTACTTCTTTTCTATTCTCTCTCTTTCTTTTTTACTCTCACAGTCCCTAGTAGTCCAATTCTTAAGCATGTCTCACAGAACAAATTTGGATTTAACATGTACCTACAGCACTAACCATAAAAAAGAGTACAAAAAGGTACACAAAAACAAGTCCTTAGATCTATGCAAAAGAGGCCCTATCATCACGGAAAATAACAAAAGCTCCGATGATTCAAGGACCGTATCAAAAGCAAAACTATGTATAAAAGCCCTTTGGGCATAAAAGTGGATAGTTCTATTGAGTTCCCTAGGAACAAAATGAAACAAAATTTGTCTAAAAGAAGTGAGAAATGAAAAAGCTTGGACGTGGTCTGGATTGTTCCTCCAACTGCGCTGCTCCATAGTCCGGCGCATCAAGTTAATAATATTAGCATCATCACCTTCAATGATAATACTTCGAATCTTGATCATCCAAGGTTGGGATTGAGAGAATAGCCTCAAGCTCCACCATACCATTGTCCCAATTGTCGTCCCATAGCACAAAGAAGGTCCCCAGTTTCATTCCTCTAAACAACCCCATCACCGGCCATATAATTATGCCGCATGACATTATCAACATTCTCCCTCACCCAACCCCAGAAGGGGGGCGGAGCGCACCAGAAGGAGGGAGAAGACAGTCGGGAAGACTGGCGAGCTCTCCAGTGCTCCAGAATTTAATACATATGATTGTTGGTGAGGGCCTCGAGCACAATGGCCGCTATAATAGTAGTAGCAGCAAACAACCTTCCATTTTTCTTGCCATTCCTAGCCCTCCAACATTCATGGATGGCATGACAATAAATACGAGCCAACGAGAAGAAAGCTTTATGAAGTGACACAAGCTGTTGAATCACCTCGTCAAAAGAGCTAAAGAAGGAAATACCAAGCCCCCATTTTTGAAGAAGCTGCAGCATTGCCTCTACCAATTTTCACTTAACTGCAATGTGGTCTCTATCTTCATCCTCCAAACAGCCCCAAGGACAATGTTGGTCTTCTCGAAGCCCATGGGTTGCTAGCCAGGCGTTTGTTGGGATGGCATTGAGCATGAGATGCCGCTAGAAAAATCTCTCCTGTGGTTGTAATTCCAGCTTGCTTAGCCACCGAAAACTATTATCGAACTTAGGAAATTGGGTGAAAAAAACAAGGGAGGTAATTTTTCTTGAAAATTGTTGCACAAGCTAAAGTCGGTCCTCCAATTCATTGTTTCTCACATCCACCGAGAGGCCCTGCTCTAGAGTTGTGTTCAAGGGTTCTTAGTGGTGTTTCGACTGTATATTGGTTTTTAGGTGGTGAATATCTTCCCTATGTTTTCTCGCATTCCTCTCACTTCGCTACCACGCCTTCCTCCTCGCTACAGCCGCCCCGACAACAATCTCGTTGTTGCTTTCCCATAGTTCCTTGTTGTCTAGCCATTCTTCTTGCTGTGGCAATTCCTGGACAGTCCTCTTTTGACTATCCTGTAGTCTCACGCCTGCTGTGCCACTATCATCATTCTCGCTCGCTATCACCGCCACTACTATCGACATTCCCGTTTGCTGTTCCAACCACTTGGCCAGCTGTTTCCTTCATTTTTGCTTGCTTCCATTGCCGCAACACCCCCCTTGCTGTTTTTCNCAGCAAACAACCTTCCATTTTTCTTGCCATTCCTAGCCCTCCAACATTCATGGATGGCATGACAATAAATACAAGCCAACGAGAAGAGAGCTTTATGAAGTGACACAAGCTGTTGAATCACCTCTTCAGAAGAGCTAAAGAAGGGAATACCAAGCCCCCATTTTCGAAGAAGCTGTAGCATTGCCTCTACCAATTTTCACTTAACTGCAATGTGGTCTCTATCTTCATCCTCCAGACAGCCCCAAGGACAATGTTGGTCTTCTCCAAGCCCATGGGTTGCTAGCCAGGCGTTTGTTGGGATGGCATTGAGCATGAGACGCCGCTAGAAAAATCTCTCCTGTGGGTGTAATCCCAGCTTGCTTAGCCGCTTAGCTACCACGCCTTCCTCCTCGCTACAGCCGCCCCGACAACAATCTCGTTGTTGTTTTCCCATAGTTCCTTGTTGTCTAGCCATCCTTCTTGCTGTGGCAATTCCTGGACAGTCCTCTTTTGACTATCCTGCAGTCTCACACCTGCTGGGCCACTACTATCATCATTCTCGCTCGCTATCACCGCCACTACTATCGTCATTCCCGTTTGCTGTTCCAACCACTTGGCCAGTTGTTTCCTTCATTTCTGCTTGCTTCCATTGCCGCAACACCCCCTTGCTATTTTTTTGTTGTCTAGCCGCCCAAACAATCCACTGTTGCTTGGGTTGTCGCCAATTGTTGCCCTACTATTCAAGTCTATAACACCCAAATTTTGAGAGATCAGGTAAGTTTGGCATAATTGAAAAGTACCCCAATTTTTTCCTATCGCGAAATTTGATCGANATTTTTTTGTTGTCTAGCCGCCCAAACAATCCACTGTTGCTTGGGTTGTCGCCAATTGTTGCCCTACTATTCGAGTCTGTAACACCCAAATTTTGAGAAATCAAATAAGTTTGGCATAATCGAAGAGTACCCCGATTTTTTTCCTATCGCGAAATTTGATCGCAATAATTTTATTAAATTCTACGCATGAAATTGATCAATTTCATATAAAGCACCATGCATGAATAATGAATGGATTTGAAATAAAAAAAGGTTTAAAGTTATGTGTTTAATTAATTAAATTTAATCTTAATTACTTTAATTAGGATCCGTTTGAGGCTATCCGAAATAAGCTACAAATATGGGTACCGAAATTCTACATGAAGTTCGTCATTCAGGCTACACAGTACATCCAAGCAGCACAAAAAATGTACAAGGATTTGAAGTTGGCATTCTGGTGGTCAGGTATGAAGAAAGATGTTGAATATGTATCTCAATGCCAAACATGTCAGATGTTGAATATGTATCCACTGAATATGTCTGTTTGATTGCTACAATCATTANAAAGCACCATGCATGAATAATGAATGGATTTGAAATAAAAAAAGGTTTAAAGTTATGTGTTTAATTAATTAATTTTAATCTTAATTACTTTAATTAGGGTTCGTTTGAGGCTATCCGAAATAAGCTACAAATATGGGTACCTGCTGATATCGATTTGAGATGAGAATTTCTACATGAAGTTCGTCATTCAAGCTACACAGTACATCCAAGCAGAACAAAAAATGTACAAGGATTTGAAGTTGGCATTTTGGTGGTCAGGTATGAAGAAAGATGTTGAATATGTATCTCAATGCCAAGCATGTCAGATGTTGAATATGTCCACTGAGTATGTCTGTCTGATTGCCACAATCATTGTCGATGCCTTAATATAAATGAGAATAAATTGCTATGAATTTTGTTATGTGGTTTCCTCAATCCAGAGAAGGGTGGGTCACAACAACATTTGGGTCATTACCGATAGGCTAACCAAGTTAGCTTACCTTTTACCTATCAGACAGACATATTCAGTGAAAAAGTTGGTCAGATTATATGTCAAAGAAATTATCAGATTGAACGGTATTCGAAACGTTATTGTTTCTGACAGAGATGGAAAATTCATGTTTATGTTGTAGAAAAATATTCAACAAGCTTTGGGTGCACAATTGCATTTCAGCACTGCATTTCATCCACAAAGTGACGAACAATTAGAAAGAACAATTCAAGTATTTGAAGATCTATTAAGGCTTTGTGTTGTCGACTTTGGAGGTAATTGAGAAGATCATATTCCAAAGATTGAGTTTGCTTACAACAACCGTCATTAATGCAGTATCAAAATGGCTCCTTATGAAGCACTGTATGGCAGAAAGTGCAGAACTCCATTCAATTGGGTCGAAGTGGGTGAACTTCAAATGTGAGGTCCTGAGTGTTGATGAAGCCACAGAGAAAATTAGGTTAATCAGAGTGATTAAAAGCTGCTCAAGATCGACAAAAGAAATATTATGACGCAAAGCACAAAACAATTGAATTTGAACTTGGAAATTTTGTATTTTTGAAAATTAGGCCAATGAAAGTTACAACTAGATTTGGTCAAGGAAATAAGCTGAGTCTACGGTACATTGATCCTTTTGAAATTATAGAAAGGATTGGTCCAATTGCCTACAGATTAGTGTTATCTTTAGCGTTACCTACAGACATGTCAGATATATATGATGTATTTCACATTTCATTGTTGCGCAAATGAGTTTTAAATTCAAGAGCAGAGAATTCCACATGAAAATATTGAAGTACATAAAAATCTAACATATATTGAAGAGCCTGAGAAGATTTTAACTATTGATGTTAAGAGGCTCAGAAAAAGACAAAGTGTAAAAAAAAGATAAAGTGGAAGCACCTAAAAAATATGCATGGGAAAAGAAGAATATATGCTATAAAACTATCCCTTCCTATTCCAGTAAAGTCAAGAAATTTCGAGGATGAAAGGTGAGAGCTGTAACACTCAAATTTTGAGAAATCAGGNTTGCTATGAATTTTGTTATGTGGTTTCCTCAATCCAGAGAAGGGTGGGTCACAACAACATTTGGGTCATTACTGATAGGCTAACCAAGTTAGCTTACCTTTTACCTATCAGATAGACATATTCAGTGGAAAAGTTGGTCAGATTATATGTCAAAAAATTTATCAGATTGAAAGGTATTCGAAACGTTATTGTTTCTGACAGAGATGGAAAATTCACATTTATGTTGTAGAAAAACATTCAACAAGCTTTGGGTACACAAATTGCATTTCAGCACTGCATTTCATCCACAAAGTGACGAACAATTAGAAAGAACAATTCAAGTATTTGAAGATTTAATAAGGCTTTGTGTTGTCGACTTTGGAGGTAATTGAGAAGATCATATTCCAAAGATTGAGTTTGCTTACAACAACCGTCATTAATGCAGTATCAAAATGGCTCCTTATGAAGCACTGTATGGCAGAAAGTGCAGAACTCCATTCAATTGGGTCGAAGTGGGTGAACTTCAAATGTGAGGTCCTGAGTGTTGATGAAGCCACAGAGAAAATTAGGTTAATCAAAGAAATTAAAAGTTGTTCAGGATCGACAAAAGAAATATTATGACGCAAAGCACAAAACAATTGAATTTGAAGTTGGAAATTTTGTATTTTTGAAAATTAGGCC
>JXCR01047769.1:180936-212720 GCA_002079205.1 Phalaenopsis hybrid cultivar | reverse complement strand
TATGAACGGAGGTATAAATAATCCTTACAAGAATCATATAATAGGAAAAATAATAAAAATGATATGATATGAAAGGAAAGATATATCACATGATATCTCCAATAATTAATCCATATTAATTATTAGAAGATATCGAAGATAACATAAAATAGGAAAATAAATAATTCGTAATCCAAGGAAATAAATATAAAATAGAAAAGAAANTATAATAGGAAAAATAATAAAAATGAAATGATATGAAAGGAAAGATATATCACATGATATCTCCAATAATTATTCATATTAATTATTAGGAGATATCGAAGATAACATAAAATAGGAAAATAAATAATTCGTAATCCAAGGAAATAAATATAAAATAGAAAAGAAAATATATTTTCTTATATTAAAGAAATAATCTATTTCTCATAACTTCTTATAGGAATAAATTATTTCATATTATAATTCTTAACACTCCCCCTCAAGTTTGGAATGCATGTTAATAATTCCAAACTTGCTAAGTAGTGAAGAAAAATTGGTCGTTTGGATTGTCGAATTTGCTAGATTCAGGCTTGACTGAATTTTGAGTTTGTTTGTCATATGCTTCGGTGCAGAAAAGGGATTCAGGCTTCACTAAATTTGTTGGATTCAGACTTGGTTGAATTTTGAGTTTTGTCTGTAATATGTTTCGGCGTAGAAAAGAGATTGAGGCTTGGCTGAAGTTGTTCGATTCAAAGTTTGCTGAATTTTGAGTTTTGCAGGGAAAGAGACAATCTACAGGAAGACTGACTTTTAGTTGACCGCGATTGTCTCGTTGGCTGCAGAAAAACATGTAAATCACACCCAGTAAATTCTGTTGACAGAGAAAGCAGCAGAAAAAAGGGCGGCTAAAAACAGAACTCCCCCTGACGCTTGGGCCAGGGAAGAAAAAATACTGNCTCGTTGGCTGCAGAAAAACATGTAAATCACACCCAGTAAATTCTGTTGACAGAGAAAGCAGCAGAAAAAAGAGCGGCTAAAAACAGAACTCCCCCTGACGCTTGGACCAGGGAAGAAAAAATACTACAGGAGAAATGGCCGGTTGGAAACACAGCTCCCCCTGACGCTTTGGCAGGGAAGAAAAAAATACTGCAAGAGAAATAGCCGGCTGGAAATGCAGCTACCCTTGACGCTTTGGCAGGGAATAAAAAAAAACTGCATGAGAAATGGTCAGCTGGAAACGCAGCTCCCCCTGACGCTTTGGCAGGGAAAAAAAATACTGCAGGAGAAATTGACGGCTTGTTCGATTCATGGCAGTGATATCTCCGGGTAGCAGCATCGCTGGAGCCGCCCTCGCAAGTTTACTGAATTTGCTTGAAATGATCTTGATGATGGCCTTGGTGTGAGGATACGAATGATCGAAGCTGAGATTGGGGTCCGAGCGGATCTCCCCCGTGGAGTCGTCGAGTTGACGTCGAATTGGAAAATGGAGTTAGTGTCGTCGGAATCCAACTTTCCTCCACAATCGCCTCTCTCGATCGAGAAAATTCTTTATTCCCCTCCCTTTCTGCATAGAGGATGGCAGGAAAGGAGTCTGACAATTCTCACAGGAGGGTCGACGGCTAGAATACGNCGAATTGGAAAATGGAGTTAGTGTCGTCGGAATCCAACTTTCCTCCACAATCGCCTCTCTCGATCGAGAAAAATTCTTTATTCCCCTCCCTTTCTGCATAGAGGATGGCAGGAAATGAGTCTGACAATTCTCACAGGAGGGTCGACGGCTAGAATACANTCGTCCTATTCAAGTAAAGAAAAAGAAAGGCATTACTCGCATCCATTTGCAATATAGTCCATCGATAATTAAAAGCCACAAATAAAGAGAGTATAAAACGAGGTCTGGCAGTCTATCTCATCATTCTATGTGAATTCTTTTGCAAATAGAAGCTTCATATTGATCGACCAAGCTGTCAGAACGAATTTAATGGAAAGCACCCACTTAAAGAAAATGGATTAAATCGTAATTGATGGAGCAACAAAACTGCGTAGAACACTTATTTTAATATCCATAGCTTTACTTTAGTAAAAAAATTAGTAAATTTTATCAATACATATTGAGAATAGAGAAATGATAAGAACATACAAATACACATAAAATTATTAATGAGCAAGACATATATGAAAAAATAAAATGAGCAATACAATGTCTTCTACATTTTCATAAGGTGATAAATAAGGATAAACATTCAAATCCAACAAGCTAGTTAGAGATGTTGTGGAGAGCACTTGAGGTCGTTAAGAGTAAACACGTAATGGGATAAGAGTAGGTAGGTATAGAAGCTATGGAGGACGAGAAATTTGAGGAGAAGATGTTTAATAACAAGATAGAGAAAATAAAGGTGTAGTAATCTGAGCTCTGAGCGTAGAGAAGATGAATAAGAGAATCTTTTTTATNTCGTCCTATTCAAGTAAAGAAAAAGAAAGGCATTACTCGCATCCATTTGCAATATAGTCCATCGATAATTAATAGCCACAAATAAAGAGAGTATAAAACGAGGTCTGGCAGTCTATCTCATCTTTCTATGTGAATTCTTTTGCAAATAGAAGCTTCATATTGATCGACCAAGCTGTCAGAACGAATTTAATGGAAAGCACCCACTTAAAGAAAATGGATTAAATCGTAATTGATGGAGCAACAAAACTGCATGTGTGATGACTGCGTAGAACACTTATTTTAATATCCATAGCTTTACTTTAGTAAAAAAATTAGTAAATTTTATCAATACATATTGAGAATAGAGAAATGATAAGAACATACAAATACACATAAAATTATTAATGAGCAAGACATATATGAAAAAATAAAATGAGCAATACAATGTCTTCTACATTTTCATAAGGTGATAAATAAGGATAAACATTCAAATCCAACAAGCTAGTTAGAGATGTTGTGGAGAGCACTTGAGGTCGTTAAGAGTAAACACGTAATGGGATAAGAGTAGGTAGGTATAGAAGCTATGGAGGACGAGAAATTTGAGGAGAAGATGTTTAATAACAAGATAGAGAAAATAAAGGTGTAGTAATCTGAGCTCTGAGCGTAGAGAAGATGAATAAGAGAATCTTTTTTATTATAAGTTGAAAATAATTTCAACAAGGCATAAAATCAAGATGGCAATAAGAAAGAAATGGAAACGATAAATGAGATAACCTACGGTTAACCACCCAAAATTGATAAGATATTTATATGAGCATTAATGTTCATGCAACATCTTGAAAAATACAATTTTTGTGTTCAGCAACATCATTTGTTGAGATATGTAGGAGAAATTTGATGAATAACCCATAAGCAAAGTAGATGTGAAATTGAAGCTTAATGAATTCAAGACATAATTAGAGAGCAAGTATTTAATTATCCCGTTAAGTGAACTTCTATTTCTTGAACAAAAAATTGAAATACATGTAAGTACTCCAACTGACAACTAAGCAAAATAAACTTAAGTGACGACCCGTTATAAAATAGAAAAATTATAAGTCCATAAAAATAGAACTAGAATACCAATTGTTTGAGTGGACACACTCAAAATGTTCGACAACTGTAAGTAGAAGTAAGATACGCTGATATTTACCAAATGCATAGGCATGACAATCAAACCAGAATAGACATGAAGAAATGCAGACAAAATTTCATTATTTGCGAGGAGAAGGATGACCAAACCAACAATGACATATAACTCAAGTAATAATGGTGGAGATGGTAGAGGGAATATATGTTTTAAAATAGTATATTCAGCTAGCACCAGCACCTTCACTAACCGTTTTCTTCAAGAAGAGATCTTAAAAAGTAACATCAACTATAAAATGATAGAACAATTATGAGTCTTTACAAATTGTGAACAAATAACAAGTTAACAATAAATTGTAGAATATATAGGATAAAATGATAGAAGAATTATGAGTCTTTATAAAAAGTGAATAAATAATAAGTTAACAAATTGTAGAATATATAAAGAATATGAGAGAGTTCGAATGATTTACAATATTCATTCCAAAGATGAAAGGGGTTAAAATAGAAGCAGAAGTGAGGTCATTTTAAGTGAAAAAAAAGTTTGTGTTGCATGTCATATAATACAAAGCACCTCAATTTAAAACCCTAGACATACCGGTGAAAACACTTGCAATGAATCCCAAGAAAAACAGAACATGAGTTGTTGAGGTAAATGAGTGCAAATGCTAAAGTATACAATCATAGTATTCTTGATAAAGACTAACTAACTAACTTTGACATCGAAACACTAAAAAGAGTATGCAAAATGTTAAAACTCAGAATAATGTAGAATATTTGATTATTTCATTAATATGAACGGAGGTATAAATAATCCTTACAAGAATCATATAATAGGAAAAATAATAAAAATGAAATGATATGAAAGGAAAGATATATCACATGATATCTCCAATAATTATTCATATTAATTATTAGGAGATATCGAAGATAACATAAAATAGGAAAATAAATAATTCGTAATCCAAGGAAATAAATATAAAATAGAAAAGAAAATATATTTTCTTATATTAAAGAAATAATCTATTTCTCATAACTTCTTATAGGAATAAATTATTTCATATTATAATTCTTAACACTCCCCCTCAAGTTTGGAATGCATGTTAATAATTCCAAACTTGCTAAGTAGTGAAGAAAAATTGGTCGTTTGGATTGTCGAATTTGCTAGATTCAGGCTTGACTGAATTTTGAGTTTGTTTGTCATATGCTTCGGTGCAGAAAAGGGATTCAGGCTTGACTAAATTTGTTGGATTCAGACTTGGCTGAATTTTGAGTTTTGTCTGTAATATGTTTCGGCGTAGAAAAGAGATTGAGGCTTGGCTGAAGTTGTTCGATTCAAACTTTGCTGAATTTTGAGTTTTGCAGGGAAAGAGACAACCTACAGGAAGACTGACTTTTAGTTGACCGCGATTGTCTCGTTGGCTGCAGAAAAACATGTAAATCACACCCAGTAAATTCTGTTGACAGAGAAAGCAGCAGAAAAAAGAGCGGCTAAAAACAGAACTCCCCCTGACGCTTGGACCAGGGAAGAAAAAATACTACAGGAGAAATGGCCGGTTGGAAACACAGCTCCCCCTGACGCTTTGGCAGGGAAGAAAAAAATACTGCAAGAGAAATAGCCGGCTGGAAATGCAGCTACCCTTGACGCTTTTGCAGGGAATAAAAAAAAACTGCATGAGAAATGGTCAGCTGGAAACGCAGCTCCCCCTGACGCTTTGGCAGGGAAAAAAAATACTGCAGGAGAAATTGACGGCTTGTTCGATTCATGGCAGTGATATCTCCGGGTAGCAGCATCGCTGGAGCCGCCCTCGCAAGTTTACTGAATTTGCTTGAAATGATCTTGATGATGGCCTTGGTGTGAGGATACGAATGATCGAAGCTGAGATTGGGGTCCGAGCGGATCTCCCCCGTGGAGTCGTCGAGTTGACGTCGAATTGGAAAATGGAGTTAGTGTCGTCGGAATCCAACTTTCCTCCACAATCGCCTCTCTCGATCGAGAAAATTCTTTATTCCCCTCCCTTTCTGCATAGAGGATGGCAGGAAAGGAGTCTGACAATTCTCACAGGAGGGTCGACGGCTAGAATACGAAACTAGGCTTTGATGCGATGTTAAAACTCAAAATAATGTAATACTTGATTATTTCATTAATATGAACGGAGGTATAAATAACCCTTACAAGAATCATATAATAGGAAAAATAATAAAAATTAAATGATATGAAAGGAAAGATAGATCACATGATATCTCCAATAATTAATCCATATTAATTATTAGAAGATATAGGAGATAACATAAAATAGGAAAACAAATAATTCGTATTCCAAGGAAATAAATATAAAATAGGAAAGAAAATATCTCCTTATATTAAAGAAATAATATATTTCTCATAACTTCTTATAGGAATAAATTATTTCCTACTATAATTCTTAACACCAAATTAAACAAGTTATAGACCTATGTTGTATAGAAAAAGAATGATCAAATTTCTTCCAAAATTGTTTAGGAGAATAATTAGTGCATCAGAAATTAAGGGCTAGGTGAAAAATATCACCACCGTAGATGATGCCGTTAAAATGACCACCGTAGCCAGAACTAGCCAGAACTCCCGTAAGTTGTAAGCCTGCTACCAGACAACTAAGGATGATTTGCTAAAAGTGGAGGTTGAGGAAAAAAAATCTCTCTGACACAAAAAATCCAATACTAAATAGTTTAACAGAGAAGACAACTATTATTGACATCATGCAACTTGTAAAGAAGGATGCAAATCAAAAATAATTTTGATGAGAAGGAATTCAACATTTTGTTTTCAGTAAAAAGTGAAGGAATGGTAGAGGGCGCCACTAATGTAGCCGGTTCTATTTTACCCTTAAAGTGACATGATGATAATGGATCTACATATAGCTTTGTTAAGGAAAAAAAGGGTTCAAACTAAAAAACAAAGATATAAGAGGTTAACTTCTTGAAAATAGATTTAGCAAAAAAACCTCCAATCTTTTTTGGCATGATTCAAAAAAACAAGCTGTAAGTTTTATTAATCAAGGCCTTCCATTCCTTTGCTATGTACTATGAACTTAACTCACATTACCAGTTACATAATACTGAATCTAATCAGCAAAACATAAATCGATATCTAGATAGCCTAAAAATGCTTTGGTAGTAAAGCAAATTGAGTTGGATTTTTGAAAGAAAAACCAACAAATGCACAGTCAATGCCTGCAATGAAGGGAATGGAATCACAGGAAGAAATAAAGTGATTCAAATCACTAGATTACTAACAAATTAATATGGTTCCAAACTTAGCCATAGCTCATATAGTAAGCATTATAACTAGGTTTCATAAAAAGTGATAAAAAATGGATCAAGGCAATGTGGAAGAAGAGCGTATGCTTGATGTATTTGGAGGCCTAAAAACAACTTGATACCCAAAACTTACCAGTTTCCATGAAAAACAAGGTCCATTTCGTGGCAGAAGCGAACTCTGCTCTTTCAAACCAATAGGATGTTAAAACAAGAGCTACAAGCTTCTTAAGGGAGTCATATAGGTAAGGACCACTTATCAAGCTGAAATCACATTATATATAATATACTTTAGAAACCCATTCAACTGGAAGTTAGGGAGTTCCACTTGCAGTGAGAGAAAAACACATTCAACACTCAACAGTGAAAAAAACATAATGAAGCAACTCGTTATATTCCGAAAAATAAGATAAAAGAAAAATGGAATTACATCAAACATTTAAGGGAAAATAAAACCTGATAGTATGACCGAGAACGTGGTGCTTCTCTATTGTCAGAAGAATGTTGAGTTCTTACAGGAAGCTTATTATCTTTTCTTTCTAGAATCTTCTTTTCATTCTGAGGACCTAGAGTACTTGAAGCCGGAGGAGCTTTAAGTGGGACATCAACTTTCATAGATCGTTCTTTTTGTTCATGACCAGCAGCCTCCTTTGAACTGGAATTACGATGGCTGGAATGTGCCATATTTACTTCTGGTTTTTCGTCTCTTTTCAATTTCTTTGGACTAAAATAACACAATTTCACAACATTTCAGAAGATAAGTTATACTATGTAAACAAGGTGAGATAATGCTTGGACACTATGGTGAGCACACACACGTATTTGATCTATTGCTTCAAATTCAAACCTAAGAACTGGCAAACTTTCTATGTTATAACTATCTGACAAAATACACAGCAATTAATAAATAATCAACATCTCATGTGTCTAATTCAGGACATTTCAACATATCAAAAGAATAAGTATTTTTAAAGCAAATAAAGCTAAATGGATTGAATATGAATTTTTTATCATCATTCTTCATAAGGCGGTGTTCTGCAAGCTGGTTTTACGTTAAATGGAATTTATCAAATCTAGTAAATCCAAATTTATCAAACCCTGCACGACGGAGATGGAGCTTGTGAGTGAAGACAAAGTGAATCCCTTAAATTCATGTCGTAAAAGAGATGGAATGCGAGAAATTTTGCTTTAACGGAGTGTTGGATTTAATTTTCATTTTTTTGGTGTTTGGCGGGATTTACCGTAAACCCATGCTAGAATAGTTTAAAAACTATGTTACCAAACACCCCAAAATGTATCGGCAGCCTAAAGTAGCTCATTATTCCAATGCAAGTTAAAGACTGTAACTAATGATTATTTGGAGGCTAATGAAATCCAAGTTATTCAGCTCAGCTGCCACTCTAGCAAGCACGGGCACATCTACCACAATCGCTCCAATCCGCTCTGCCACATACAAGCCCCTTCCGGTGCTGTGCTCTAACTCAACTCCAGTATGCTCTGCAGCATTGTAGCCTCTCGGGGGGATGCTATTTTTTTAGCTTCCAGTCCACACCATCCATGTCAAGCCCCCATTCTCCATCATTCTCTAAGGTCAGCCTCACCTTCAAGCAACTCTAACNTGTTTCTCAATTCTTTATGTTTTATAAACCACATTTGGCCGGTTGTTGATAGTTTGATTTAATACAATACACGTACTCACTTGATGCTTATGAACGTTAACCATTCATTGCTCGTGGGTTGCATGTCATACTCAAATGTATATTGTAAACTGATATACATTCTTTACCAATCTCTCGTCTTTTATTGATTGTTTGTTCTCAATGCCAATCTTTTGCTTTGGACTCNTGTTTCTCAATTCTTTATGTTTTATAAACCACATTTGGCCGGTTGTTGATAGTTTGATTTAATACAATACACATACTCACTTGATGCTTATGAACGTTAACCATTCATTGCTCGTGGGTTGCATGTCATACTCAATGTATATTGTAAACTGATATACATTCTTTACCAATCTCTCGTCTTTTATTGATCGTTTGTTCTCAATGCCAATCTTTTGCTTTGGACTCTCCATCCATATATCACTCACCTTTCACTTGATTTATATCATCAAATTTTCCATTAATAGATTTTGCCTTGACTTGTTATAATATGTTATTGCACTATCACTTATGCTCTGACATTCCATCCCATCATACGATTGTCTAAACCATCAAGGGATGTAGATCATCTTCCAAGTGCTCAGTCCATCCCTCCATCCATGATAAGGGCGCTCCACCACGCCCCAACCAATTTATGAGATGGATTATTCTAAATTCTAACCATCTACATTGCTATGTACATCCACACATTCAATTCTCTTATTAGATTAAAAAGGAAATGTGGTAAAAAAAATAAACCTAATTTAAAATTTATGGCATAAACTTGAGTGAGGCTATAGTGAGGGCATTGGAGGTTCATGCTCCCACGGGACCAATTCAAAAACATCCATGGTTCCCCCTTCAAGTATTTTATAACGAACAAAACTAAAGTTCAACCAATATAATATGAAGCTCGCATCCCAGAAGTCTAGTACTTCAAGCTTCTAACACACATTTGTTTGAACTCTTCAAGCTACATTGCTACACCTTCTTATTTAAAGATAAACCATAATATACCTCTTTTAGATGTGAGATTAAATGCAATATGTAGGGAAAAAGCTTAAATGTTTTAGCTAGAGCTAAGTATGTTAAATGTGAAACTTATAATTTCAAATATTCATTTATCGAATGGATTAATCAATTTAATAGCGATGAATGTCAAATGAATTAATCAAATTAATATATATTTTAGTTTTAGCAAAATTTCGTTGATATTTTTTTTCAAAACAGACAGAGAGAACATGGATATAATCTTATATGAAAATCGTACTTATCATTCTATAACTCAAAAAAAATATATAAGTGTTAGGAAACTAAACAATAGTCATTGTCTGGCTACAACGGTTGCAAACAGTGATTGCTAACGGCTGGTGATCGATGACAGCAGATGGCGACGATNAAAACAGACAGAGAGAACATGGATATAATCTTATATGAAAATCGTACTTATCATTCTATAACTCAAAAAAAAATATAAGTGTTAGGAAACTAAACAATAGTCGTTGTCTAGCTACAACGGTTGCAAACAGTGATTGCTAACGACTGGTGATCGATGACAGCAGATGGCGACGACGGGCGTTGGTTGATGGTGTTCGACAGTTATTGAGGCGGATGGTCAGTGGCTGGTGGCTACGGAGACTGGTGGTTACTAACAGGGTCTTCTCTCGACAACAGACTATAATCTCACGTCTCACTATATTCTTCTCTCCTTCAATTTTTGAGAAAGGATATTTGACACATAACTTCAATTGATGAGAAAAGATAATTTATAANTTCAATTTTTGAGAAAGGATATTTGACACATAACTTCAATTGATGAGAAAAGATAATTTATAATTTTTTTTTTAGAAAGGGAATCTTCTCTCCGTTTCTTTTGAGAAAGGCCCCCTCTAAGTGATGAAAGGGGGCCTAATAATATTTTCTTGAGAAATGGCATTTTGGTCATTTAATGCATAAGTTCCCTAACAATCAGTTCGGATGGTTCGTGATGACCCACCATTTATCATATGAAATCTTTAAGGATTTCAGTGTCTTAAGGACATTAAAATTGAGTGATCTTAAGCTCTCTGAAATAATTTTATCAAAACACAAGATTCAATTAAAAATATGTCAAATTTGGAGCTCATTTGACTAGTCAATTGATGATCCAAAATATTCAATTGTGTTCTAACGACTAGATTTGGGCTTGATTGGAGACAAATTGAACCAATTTTAGAGTCTTTGGGTTCATCTTGCCGAGCCACTCAGTTTGATTGTAAATATAATGAAATTAGAGCTTGGACGATCATTAGTTTGTAATTGGAATGTTTCTTGCTCAAAGTACTTCAAGATTTATGCTAGATAATAACATTTTCTAACTCACATATCACAGCTAATAATTTTTTTATAAATAATAGTATATATATATATATATATATATAATACAAAAGATAAATAGAAATCCTTCGGTCAAACTAAATTGGAGTGAAGGCGATATTCATACATGTTGCACAATCTTTATAGTAGTACACGATCCCAATATGCTACTCATACATTAATGGATTTTTTATTGTGTTGTTGTGGGCTGGGCTTAGGTCTGATATATTGACAAACAAAAAATCACTCATTTGTCTCACAATAGTCAAAACTATATAAAAAAAAATTATCTTCTTTATTTTCTTATTCAAATATTTCATAATGTTTATTTTTCAATCAAAAGGCATGTTTTATTAAAAAAAAAAATCAAAACTTTCATGTAAAAATTCCAAATAATAAGCTACTTGACCTTTTGCAAACACCTTTTTACTCACNTTCATAATGTTTATTTTTCAATCAAAAGGCATGTTTTATTAAAAAAAAAAATCAAAACTTTCATGTAAAAATAACAAATAATAAGCTACTTGACCTTTTGCAAACACATTTTTACTCACTGGAGATTACTGTTTATGTGTGATTATTCTATGAGAAAGTTTTGAGGTATACTCTTTGTTTTCATCATCTTTTGATGTTGCGGGAGTAGGATGTCCGCTCGAACGATCTTAGGATATGCATCAAGCACATATGACTCCCCGAGGGTCGAGATATCTGTCATTGATCTTCAGGCAAATTGTTGAGATTGTTTTGCTAGGCTTTAGTTGTCAATGAGGTGAGGGTCGGCCGACATTACATTGATTGGACAACCCCAACCAAATGAGTTTTGTTCGGCGCAACGCGAACAAATANCGATCTTAGGATATGCATCAAGCACATATGACTCCCCGAGGGTCGAGATATCTGTCATTGATCTTCAGGCAAGTTGTTGAGATTGTTTTGCTAGGCTTTCGTTGTCAATGAGGTGAGGGTCGACCGACATTACATTGATTGGACAACCCCAGCCAAATGAGTTTTGTTCGGCGCAACGCGAACAAATCTGGCGCTAAATTTACTTGCTCTTGAGGAATTATTCTTTAGATGACTCTGAATGGTGGAACAGACAATGTGGATGCATTTGAAACGTCGTTTTCACCTATGGAGGGTCTTCTAGATCCTTCCATTTGACTTAAATCGCCAGAAATAGAAAACAACCCCAAACAGAGTCGACATGACCACACCCACATGGGGGCGTGACCATGCCCAGAAGTGGCCACACCCTATTTGTAGTGTGGCGACGCAACACTCTTCAGTCATTCTACATGGTTCCCCATTTTGCAACTTAACGCCATCTTTTCATGATAAGGGTATAATTGTAATTTTATAAATTGTTATGACTTGGAGGTTAATTTAGTTGGATGATACTAAGTTAGTGGGATTAAATTAGGAAGATAATAATTCACTCATTTGAAGCCCCTAATTGGTGATTATATGATAGTATGACCCTTCAATGAGAATTGGATTTCATTTGATTTAACATTCCTAAAATTACAAATTTACCCACGAAATCTTAATGTGCTTAGTAATGAACTAGGCTTAATCCAAGATTGTTTAACGAGGTTTAGGAAAGATAATATAACTGATCGTGAACATTTTGAAAACAATACAAGCCCNTAAAATTACAAATTTACCCACGAAATCTTAATGTGCTTAGTAATGAACTAGGCTTAATCCAAGATTGTTTAATGAGGTTTAGGAAAGATAATATAACTGATCGTGAACATTTTGAAAACAATACAAGCCTGACTTTAATCTGGGTTATAAAATCTTTAACGATTTTGAGTTTGTCCCTTAGGGCATTCATTCATATAACTTTTAAGTAAAACATTAAGTGATTGTTTGATTACCTCACTCTTGGGATAATTAAAATATCAAGGTACACTGAGCATAAGGTGTATTAATTTATTGAAACTAAAATCTAAATTTGGATGATTAATTGAACATTATAATAAAATCAAANGAACAACCATATTTGTTTAATGCACTTACCAGCCATGTCTGTAGTTTTGTATATAAAGACGAGTTAGAAAGAAAGAAGGAGAGCAAGACCGTACTTACTACTAATTCATCAATTAACAGAATTGAGGTCATGGACGAACTTTTGAAGGAGACGGACGAGAAGATGTAGTTGACCAAGGGCACAAGGTCCCTTACAATTGAATGTATAAATTAGGGAGTCACATAGTTGGAAGATATCAACCAATTATTGTTAGGGTTTAGAAGAAGAAAGTAGAAGAATAATATGTATTTAACTTAAAATTTAACAAAACTATTAATGAAGAAGCACATGCTATGCACCGCGGAACTCTTCTACCTACTTTCAAGTCTTATATGTCAAGGTAAGTTAAAAACTCTAAAATAAGAATATATATGTGGATAGTAAAAGCTAAAATTAGTCTCAATAGCTGTATATTTCTACAATATAGTTAGATAGTAAGGTCAAAATATTTGATTTTATTAAAAAATATAAGCTCAAATATTCTTTATGCCCACTTCAATTTTTTTTTTGAAGCCCCTAATTGGTGATTATATGATATTATGACCCTTCGATGAGAATTGGATTTCATTTGATTTAACATTCCTAAAATTACAAATTTACCCATGTAATCTTAATGTGCTTGGTAGTGAACTAGGCTTAATCTAAGATTGTTTAATGAGGTTTAGGAAAGACAATATAACTAATCGTGAACATTTTGAAAACACTACAAACACGACTTTAATATGGGTTATAAAATCCTTAACGATTTTGAGTTTGTCCCTTGGGGCATTCATTCACATAACTTTTAAATAAAACATTAAGTGTTGTTTGATTACCCCACACTTGGGATAATTAAAATATCAAGGTACACAGAGCATAGGGTGTATTAATTTATTGAAACTAAAATCTAAATTTGGATGATTAATTGAACCGTATAATAAAATCAGATGAACTCGAAATGTTTTAAAGGATTTTAAAATTTGTTCAGGGTTATGCCCCGAACATTTTAGAATCCTTTGGATACTTTGAAGGAAAATTAAATTTATTATTCTTTGTTTAAGAAAATCATCCATCAAAAACTTTAAGGATCCACCAAATTATGACCTAGGGTTTGGTAGATACACCTTCAACCGGTCTTCTAGTTTTTTGTTCTTGCAATTTATTTAAATTTTTTGCAAAATTATATATATGTTGTAAGTTCTAACATTTCAACAAGAGTGCAAGAAGATGACATGTACGTATTTACATTTTTGCAATGCAATTTATTTTTTACTGCATTTCATAATTTTACATGCTTCAACTACAAAACCGTTTTAAAAATAAAAAATTACAAAACCATTTTTCAAAATCAAACAACATTTCAAAATTAAACAGCAAAACAACAATTTCATAACATGTCCTTTGAATTTACGGGAGTCCCTAGAATGAGGTAACCCAAGGTGGCTAACAAGATCTCCCCAGTTTAAATGAGCTTGAAAACTCGTTTAAGCTAAGTAAATTGAAAAAAAAATAGTAGTACCAGAACAAGGGAACCGTGTGATCCTAACTAGTGTCGCTCTAATCAACTTTAACCCCCCAAACCCTCGTATTGACTAAATATACTCATCATTTAAACCTTTGAACCTTAAACTTTAGACAGCTACTTTGACGATGAGCTTGGAGCTAGCACCAAGGGCAGCATTCTACAACGACAAGGAGATCTACAATAACAAAGATCTTCCTTAAAATCAAACAACAAGACATAGGATTTCGCGGTTATTTTGCTCGTGCAACATAAATCCTTACTTTATCTTTAGGCTTTTGCACAATTATGTTGTGCAATTTAAGCTCTAATTCCTTTTAGGATTCCAAGGTTGTCGTCTGTTACGACATAAATCCTCCTATCTTCCAGGCTATTTGTATGATTCTTTCATGTAAATGTAAGCCCTAAATAATAATAATTGGTGAGATTAAACATTTAATAATCTCTTTCTCGAAATTGAAATCAAACCATAGGATAGTTTAGGAAGTCAATGAGGTTTTCCTCAGAATCTGTGATAACCGTTGGTAATCTCCCTTTGGATTCCATAACAATGTTCCAAATTTGAGTCTTTCTCATTTGACACTCCTTGGTTTGATCTTTGAAAAGTCTTACCCTTTGAAATTCTTGAAGATAATATTTTCTGATTTAAATCGAGAGTTTTCTTAGGTGACATTGGTCATTTAGGATGTAATTAACTATAATGGTTTGCACTTATAGGAAACTTTAAGAATCCAGTCTAATATAAATCCTATCTAATCTTTAATATTAGATAGGGGAATTTGTCAGTCAACATAAAAAGTTCGCAGATTAAAACAAATGTCGTAAATTCTTTATTTTATTTAATCGAGACGCACTAGTAAGTAATTTGTTTATTCCTAGGGAAAAATGTATCATTTACGGTGTTGTGCTCGTTTATTTAAACTATCATCTATAAGAGATCAGTTCGATTTCGTATTTTCAAAATTATATTAGATATATTACATTAAATCAAACATCTCTTTTCCAACGTCGAAAAGGCGACCGACAAATTTCTCAAAAGAAAAAAAATAAGCATCTTGTTTTATTATGTAGAAAGTATAAGAAGTAACAAAAGAACATCATATTCAAGTCAGTACATGCCTCCCAATGAAGAGGCGATGAAGTTCATTATTATTATATAAGAGTTAAGGAACAACCATATTAGTTTAATGCACTTACCAGTCATGTCTGTAGTTTTGTATATAAAGGCGAGTTAGAAAGAAAGAAGGAGAGGAAGACCTTACTACTAATTCATCAATTAACAGAATTGAGGTCATGGACGAACTTTTGAAGGAGACGGACGAGAAGATGTAGTTGACCAAGGGCACAAGGTCCCTTACAATTGAATGTATAAATTAGGGAGTCACATAGTTGGAAGATATCAACCAATTATTGTTAGGGTTTAGAAGAAGAAAGTAGAAGAATAATATGTATTTAACTTAAAATTTAACAAAACTATTAATGAAGAAGCACATGCTAAAATCCNTCTGATCTTTGAAAAGTCTTACCCTTTAAAATTCTTGAAGACAATATTTTTTTATCTAAATTGATAGTTTTCTTAGGAGACCTCGGTCATTTAAAATGTAATTAACTATAAGGGTTTGCCCTTATAGGAAACTTTAAAAATCCAACCTAATATAAACTCTATATAATCTTTAATATTAGATAGGAGAATTTGTCGGTCAACATAAAATGTTCACAAATTAAAACGAATGTCGTAAATTCTTTAGTTTATTTAATCGAGACGCACTAGTAAGTAATGCGTTTATTCCTAGGAAAAGATGTATCACTTACGGTGTTGTGCTCGTTTATTTAAACTATCATCTATAAGAGATCAGTTCAGTTTCGTATTTTCAAAATTATATTAGATATATTACATTAAATCAAACATCTCTTTTCCAACGACGAAAAGGCGACCGACAAATTTCTCAAAAGAAAAAAAATAAGCATATTGTTTTATTATGTAGAAAGTATAAGAAGTAACAAAAGAACATCATATTCAAGTCAGTACATGCCTCCCAATGAAGAGGCGATGAAGTTCATTATTGTTATATAAGAGTTAAGGAATTACCATATTTGTTTAATGCACTTACCAGCCATGTCTGTAGTTTTGTATAGAAAGACGAGTTAGAAAGAAAGAAGAAGAGCAAGACTATACTTACTACTAATTCATCAATTAACATAATTGAGGTCATGGACGAACTTTTGAAGGAGACAGACTAGAAGATGTGGTGGACCTAAGGCACAAGGTCCCTTACAATTGTATGTATAAATTAGGGAGTCACATAGTTGGAAGATATCAACCAATTATTGTTAGGGCTTAGAAGAAGAAAGTAGAAGAATAATAGGTATTTAACTTAAAATTTAACAAAACTGTTAATGAAGAAGCACATGCTAAAATCCATGCACCGCGGAACTCTTCTACCTAATGTCAAGGTAAGTTAAAAACTCTAAAAAAAGAATATAGATGTGGATAGTAAAAGCTCAAATTAGTCTCAATAGCTGTATATTTCTACAATATAGCTAGATAGTAAGGTCAAAATATTTTATTTTATTAAAAAATATAAGCTCAAATATCCTTTATGCCCACTTCAATTTTTTTTTTTTACAACACAACTATTCTTTATGCTTCCTAATAAACAAATGAATCTAATGCCACCTAAGGATATATAGATCAAAATTATTATGTTAAATGATTTATTTGGTTAGTGCTTCTAATCAACAATCTCCACTTAAAGTAAATTCAAGAGAAATGACTTTTTCAAGTGGTCCAATAGGTCATTATGTATGTCATTGGAGGGAAGTAAGAACTTTCATGTCATGGGAGAATGCATAAGACAAATTTTTCAATGAACAAAATAAATTTTATTAAATGATACATGAGATACCACTTCCTCTAAAGGTTACGACATTGTATGACATTAACCATTTGACGCAATAGTAAGTTTGTTTTGTGAGTATTTTTTAAAATTTTTGGAGATGCTGGGATTATTTGAAAATAGGTGGGAACTTCTCTTCCCCAAATCTTCGTCAAAGTGGAGGAGGATCACCACATGAGGTTTCTAGGTCTACAATTATGTATATTTTTAAAAATTTAACAATATTACTTTAATGCATGTAATATGATGGTTATTTTGTATTTTATTTGTAGTAATGATGCATAATGTATGTAATATAGTAATTTACATGCTTGATTTCAATGAAAATATTTTATAAGTTATATCTAATGACACACATTTTAATGCAAGTTATTATGTGTAAATTTATGAGGAACATAAGTTGTATCCTCATAAATGTATATTATTCTTTATATTTAAACCATATTTGAATTTTGCTCAAACTAAGGTTTGAACAAAAATCAAAATCTAATGACCCCACAATCCACACTAAGCAACTAAGTACCTCCGACAGCCAATTCGTGAAGCAATCATGTCAATATCCTCAAATTCTCAGCCAAATATGTTGTGATCACTCGTTTAAAGAAGCTAAGGCAAAAGCCTCCATGTCTTCTTTAGTTTACCACCTACGGCCTAGCGCCCAAACCACCATCGCAAGTCCCGAATCCCATTGTAGACTGTTCTTTGCATCTTTAGGATTTGTAAGAGGGATCAATTCATTTCTTACTGCAATTAGATCGAAGAGCAGCATTTATAATTGCTCGCTGAATGTAACTCGATGTTGTGCACAACCACTAGATCTATTTGAATAGAAAATTTAATTATTAAGTTTCTTTCAAGCAAAATATTTTAGTTATCCTTTTTAGATCATCAAACCTATTATTAAAAATCAACTTTTTATAATATTTCAATTATCCTCTTGAGATCATCAATCTTATTATCAGAAATCAAACTTTACACTGTCGGTCACAATATTGTAAGGTTGTTGGCCAAAAAGACTATAGACAAGTTAAATGTGCAAATGATAACAACATTTTATCTTATTCACATGATTGATAGGCTAAAAAAACACTTAAATCGCTGAGGGCACATTCTTGGTTATCAATAGAGAATCTCAATGAGTTTGGCGTNTAAATGTGCAAATGATAACAACATTTTATCTTATTCACATGATTGATAGGCTAAAAAAACACTTAAATCGCTTCTTGGTTATCAATAGAGAATCTCAAGGAGTTTGGCGCGTGTATATTGGTCAACATTTTCTTGTACAATTTTAGTACTAGTCTAGTGCGCATAATTAAGCTGAGCTTGAATAAGCTATGAAGTGACTTTTGTTTGAATATACATTTCTTAAATAAAACTTAATGTAAAATGTTTGGTTTATTATTTAATTGTTTTAGTTATTTAAAATTAATCTCAATTATAANACTTAATGTAAAATGTTTGGTTTATTATTTAATTGTTTTAGTTATTTAAAATTAATCTCAATTATAATTTTTTCATTAAATTAATAGATTTAAATAAACAATTAATTAAGAGAATACAGACAACTATATACAACCATATTTATTAGATTATCTGTATCCAACAATTTCATTTTTTTCTACCATCTTTGTTCATTTCCCCATCCCCATCTCTCTCTATCTCTCTCTCCCCCTAAATTTGATAAGCCTTAAAACCAAATTTTAATCCTCTCTCTCTCTCTCCCANTTTTTCTACCATCTTTGTTCATTTCCCCATCCCCATCTCTCTCTATCTCTCTCTCCCCCTAAATTTGATAAGTCTTAAAACCAAATTTTAATCCTCTCTCTCTCTCCCCCCTCTCTTTCTCTCAGCTCTGGCTGTCTTTTTCTCAACTTATCTTTCCTATCTTCCCTCAATTTTCAATGAATTTTAAAATCACTATCCATTTTTCCATTATAATCCAACCATTGATCACCTCTCTTATCCACCTCCAATCATATCTCTCTAACCTTTCTCTCTCCTTGACCCAATCTCTTCATTTTTTACACGGCTGCTTTCTCTCTCCTACTCTATCACAAACATCCCACTCTTCATCTCTCTAGAACCTCATCTTCACACAAACCTTCTCCTATCCCTCCTCCCCAAAAATTCTTTTTTTAATAACATCTTTGTTTTCTATTTTAATCATTCAATTCATACTAAATCATCGCTATTCTTTTTTTTTATTTACATTAATTAAAAATTAAATTCGTATAAAGTTGTAGCCATCATGATAAGCTCATTATATTTATAATATAAAAGGGTATGAATCAATGCCACCATCCAATATTAAATAAATCAGAATAATGGCATAAAAAGACAAATCGTATGGTCCAAAAACAACTTCTTAACTCCCCCCCCCAATGCTTCCTTTTTCTGAACTTTGTGATATCCTCTTTCTTCTTAATTGAACCAATCTGCAGTCGCCACCAGAGCCCCACTCAAACCCCACTCGCCAATCTTACAGCTCAGATCGGACAATAGGTGGCTCCCCACACCACTTTGATTCTTATCCAAACCCCATATTTAATTATGATTCAAAAATAAAATCATCACCCCCCTCATAATCCTTAGGCTTCATTAGACCCCCTGTTCTAAAAGCTCCCGAGTACACTTTATGCGGCGAAAATTGTATAAATTTAGGAGACGAGAGAACAGAATTCGTAGAAATAATTTTAAGAGAAAAATCAAAGATGGGATTGAGATAATGATGAGGACAATGATAAGTGATTCAATCATTAAGTAGAGTGATCGATTAACAATCACAGATATAAGAAAGCCATGGTATTAGTTAAATGTCATTATCGCGTGAGGATTAGATCGATCGCCGGCGAGCCGGGGGTTTTTGAAATCAGCGTGACAGAGCACGGCGGAGAACAGGAGCAAGAAGAGCAGGAGCGGAGAGGTGAGGAAGATGACCTTCGGTGTTTAGAATCTCGACGGTGGTGCGGCCGCCGAGATGGGCTTTGAGATACGTGACGACGGAGATTGGAACAGAGACGTCGCGGGAAGTCTGTACGATGCAGCAGGGCACGCGCACAAGGCCAAGCACGCCTCGCAGATCAGTGTTGAACACGGATCTAGAGACGAAGAGGGAGATGTCCGGACGCATGTTGAAAAGCGTTCGACTAAACTCTCTCACCGCCGCCGGCACATCAGCTCCGACGGCGAGCGGCGCGAATCCCCTCACCCAAGCTTCGTAGTTCGCCTCCATTGCTTCGAACACCTGCTCGGCATCCCCTTGGTCAAATCCTCCATGGTAATCCCGATCATTAAGAAATCTGATTGAAATTTTAAGAAACGTATCAAAATTAGGGGGGAAATATTAAGAAGAATGGGGATTAGGATCAGGGTGCGTACCGAGGCGAGGCGCCGATGAGGATTAGTTTGAGNCGATCATTCAGAAATCTGATTGAAATTTTAAGAAACGTATCAAAATTAGGGGGGAAATATTAAGAAGAATGGAGATTAGGATCAGAGTGCGTACCGAGGCGAGGCGCCGATGAGGATTAGTTTGAAGAAGAGATCGGGGCGTCTGATGGCTGCGATGATACCGATCATGGCGGATACGGAATGGCCGACGAAGAAGCAGCGGCCGATGTGGAGGGAATCAATGATGAGGATGAGATCATCGGCGTAGGCGTCGAGGGTGGTGTATCGGCCGAAATCGAAGTGGTCGGGATTAACGCTACCAGCGCAGACAAGATCGTAGAGGACGATTCGGTGGTCGCGTTGAAGGAAGGGGATGATTCCTTTCCAGATAGATTGGTCGGTACCGAATCCGTGAGACAGAACCACCACCTTCTCACCACTACCGATAACCCTAACGTTTAGAATCTCCAGGAGTTTGCTGCCGCTTGCTCCGGCGTCGGCGGCGGCGGCGGTGTTGCAGAGAGCATTGCCGCCGCCCATCTTCGTTTAGTTTCCGGTGATCCGTCAGTTCTGCTAGGAAATTGTGATATGGATTGTTGATTTTGGGGATTTTGATCTTTAGGGTAGTTGGGAGTGAAGTAATGGGAACGAAGGGCGCGTGTATTTATACTGTAGAACTGGGAACGAGCAGGATTTATTTCTCTTTTTTTTTTTTTATCATATTTAAGGAGCTTGAAAAATTTTATTTTGATATAAAGATTATTATATCATATAAATATTAAAAATTATATATTAAATATAAAGTTGTATTAAAGTTTTGTGATATATTCTGGGCTTTAAGGGATTTTATGGGATTTAAATTTAAAATTATGTGGTGTTGGCCTCATGGTAGAAGTTGGGGCGGCAATTTTTTGGTAGTAAGGTGTGACGATTGAATGGTAATAGTCAAATAGTGTTGGTGAGACGATATTCCAACAATGGCAATGTCCATGGGATGGTTATAATTTAATCGTGATGATTTGATGATTGCAGTTAAGTAACATGGTTGGATGGTAGTGTTTAGATAGAGATGATATGTTGATGTTAGTAATTCAACGTTTATGGTTCAAAATTGACGATCAAATGATGATGACCCAATGTCAAAAATTAGTTGATAATGATTTGATGATGATAGATTGGCGAGAACTGTCTAATGGTGATTGTGTGACGTAGGACAATTACAAGGTAGTAGTGGTGATTATGTAGCATTGACTCAAATGTTAGTTTGTAGCAGCGGTTGATGGTCTCGTTGATCCTATAGTGGCGATAAACAACAATGGTTAGATGACAATGATGAAAGCAACTTAACAATGGTTGCATCTGATGATGAATGTCTGATGGCAAATGTCGAGCAATAACAATCAGTTGATAGTGGTGTAATAGTGGCATTTGGGCGATGATGAAAAAATAGGAATGAATGAAAGATAATGATTAGGCAATATTAGTCTATTATGGTAGTTAGAAAGCGGGGATTCAACATGGCGACAGTATAATGGTTGCATGGTGATGACAAATAAACAATTGTGAATGGTTAGTGAAGATCTGATGGTAATTTTTGCACAATGGCAATAAAGTGGTAATCAGATAACAATTGTCTAACTCTGACGACTAATTGAGTAGGGGCACCTAAAAAATTGAAGCAAAACTTTAACCCAATAGGAAAAAAAAGAAAGAAAAATAAGCACTAGAATCAAAATGGGAGAGAGATTTAATTCTTGTTTTATGATTTAAATGTACACCAATAAATTCTTTTGTATTTGCATATCTAACCCATAAACTTGAAGTTTTATATACAACCCCCTTCTCAATGTATAAAAATGGGAGTGTAAACCGACAAACTCAGGCTCGGCTCATTAAAAAATACTATTATCATATTCGGCTCGTCTGCACATCGAGCCCAAAAAATGTGTTGGTATTCGGCTCATTTGCTTAGCGAGCTAAACACGAACTATTTGTGAACAATAAATCATTTTGACATCCATTATCACGCAATTGTGGCATGTTAAAGATAGTGGAGAGATTTAAATATTATTATTTATATTAAAAAAATCATTTAAAAATAATTTAATTTCGAGCCATAATGAGCCTAACATCAACGAAAATGTTTATATATTGAGTGCAAAAAAAAAATTATATTCGGCTCATTTGCTTAACGAATGAATCAAACATTAACTATAATGTGAGCTAGAAAATTCACTGCAGTAGAGTAATGGATTATCATCTTATCGTTGCACAAGGATTCAACACATACTTAGATGAAAGAAAACAACATGTGATGACACAAAAAAAATTTACGTGGAAAACCCGTAAAGGAAAAAAAATCACGGGGTATGACCCAGTTATACAAATCTACTATATGTTGATGATTACAGATGTCTATTGTCCCACATACGGGAAATTATTACTAGATTTTCATATTACAGTGTCGCCTAACGGTATCCGCTCAGCAGTAGTCGTCGGTGATTGGTTGTTAGGTATGACTCATATACCATAAATGTAACAGATGTTGGAGGAGAGCGAAGCCTACGAGTGGAGTGGAACGGAAGGATCTGTCCAATCGGGAGAGTTTCATTATGTGGGTTGGGGGTGCGGGGGCAACACCCCGCTGTTTGGTATAAGGGTAATTTAAGTAATTGCATATTGTACTATATGGTTATATATGTGTCATGTTTGTAACTCTAAAGGAGTCTCGAAAATCGATGAAGGTCAGCGGTGGTCGACGGACGGTGGTCGACAGAGGCCGACGATGGTTGACGAAGGTCGGCGTTAGTCACTGACGGTTGGTGGTGGTCGATGCCGATCGACAATGACATAGATGATGTTTGATTTGAGCTCCTTCTAAAAGCTTCAAGTTTTCTCTCAAGCATCTTCCCTCATGTAAGGGGTTAGACTCTATTTATAGTATTCTATGTGCAATTAATGCATAAATATGAACCATTTTGATCGGACGATCCGGAGAACTTCCCTCAATCAAATGACGTTTGATGGACATTTGAGTGTCTTAACGATGTCGAAATTGAGCAACCTTGGGCTCGTTGAATTTGTCTTGTCGAAACGCTCGATTCGAATATAAACTCGCTAGATTCGACATTTATTTGACCTTCCAAATGCCTCCAAAAATCCTCTAATGATGGTTGAATGATTTGATCAGGGCTTGATCTGACTCGCATTGGACTAGTTTTTATATCATTGGGTTTATTTCATCAAACCAGTCAGTTTTACTAAAACCTTACTGAAATCGGAGTCCCGGATAACTCTTAACTTAAGTCTGAATGTTTCTTGCTCAAAAGTTTACCTCGAGATTCGTGTCATAAAAATTTATTGGTGCGTATTAAACTATTTAATAAACTGAGCATAAACTATTCGCAAACAACAAGCAGCGTGCTCCACATTTCAGGAGTTAATATGTTAATGTTTTTGTTGTGATATTAAAGAGTGCGGGTTCCAAATATAATAATGAAAGTTTGGGTGTTGATAAATAAATCACCGCCCCCTTCAATTTTTGTTTCCGTGGCGTCCTTGCTTTGGACGGATAAGAGCAACTACCAGATTTCCAAACATGACCTTATCTTATTTGCTTTTTTTGCTCTATCAAAGGCGAGAAAACAAAAACGTTGTCCGCCGCAGAATCTACCACAGAATTTCTGATGTACGGTGCGATGGCGTGGTTGTAAACCATATCTGCACCAATCTTGAGAATTATTTTCTTCTTTGGGAAGCTGGGCTTGCACCAGATCTTCGGGGGACCACATTTCCACTGTCCCTTATCTTATTATTATTTATTTTAATAATGGAAGGAAATATAATTTCTCTTATCAGCTGATAATTTTGTTCATGAATATCACAATCCGACAAATTTCTTATAGAGATTTTTTTTCAAGGGAAATTTACGTACACAGCACTTATTTATAATGGTTTTACTTATCTGACACTCAGACTTTCATTTTTATGAAACAACACCCTATTTATGGATTAAAATATAAATTTCATTATTAGAGAGTGGTGAAAAAGATAAAGTTGGATGTTTGATTTTTAAACTTGAGAATTTTGGTATGAGATAGGTATAAGAACTAGATGATGTGTATGTAAATTACCTTTTTTTTTGTATTGATTTTTAATACTAGAAAATTACATTTTATTTTGAATTTATAAGAATTTTGTATTTTATTTAATTTTTTTTTAGCTGAGTTCACTAGTCGAATTGACTTAGGGTCTGTTTGGGGCAGCTGTTGATTATTTATAATATGATGATAAGCAGATTATTCTGATAATCTGATAATCTGCAGATTATCAGAATAAGTTGGATTGCTATTTGGGGCAACTTATTCAGAACAGCTTACTGGGAGCTGTTGTTGGATAAATAATCATTATGCCCCAAGTTTGGTTAAGTTGTTTACAACATAAGTGAATGATAAAAATAATAGATAGAACATAACTATATGGTTAAGAACTGAATGGTACTTTTCCAAATATAAACTTTAAGAAATTGCTCAAAAATCACAAAAAAACATAAACAACTTAAATTGATTATCAATATAAATACCACAGAAAGAGAGATCGATATAAATCCAACACCAGTTCTTCGGAAGCTGAATACAAAAAGATTAATGGTTTCAATAAAGAATTCTAATTAACTAGATAATTGTCATATTTAAGAATCCTAACAACAAAACAATATGAGCAAATGAAATTAATCATTAAAATCAACGGGAGAAGGTGCATGACCTCAGGATATGTAAGTGCGATCAATATGGCAGTCGGCCCTTACCTTCTTCGCTAGTCATGCGACACAGGGCGAGACGAGTAATGCTCTACGGGAGAAGGTGCATGCGGTAGTGGAGGGGGAGGATCGTGAGCTTCGGTTCTGGGGTCGACGAACAGGGGAGGAGCAATGGAGACGAATGGGATTGTGAGCTCCGGTTTTGGGGTTGACGAACATGGAAGAAAGAGCAGTGGAGACGAACAGGAGTTTGGAACAATGCGAAGTAGACGGACAGTTGCAAAGGGCACCGAAGAGGTGCTGGAGTTTCCTCTTCCTTCTCAGCCGCGAAGGGCACCAAAGGTATTCGATCCCTAAACGCCAGTCGCGAACGTCGAACGCATCTCATCTCCTCGCATGCGATCTCTATGGAGATATAAAAGACCACCTTTCGCGACATTTTAAAAAAAGCTTGCCGAACGCAGAAAACGTCGCCGCACCTAAATAAGCTGCCCCAAACAGGGTGCCCTATCCCACCTAAGATATCTACTATAGATAGCCATCAGTACTAGCAATGATACAAATTCGTCCTTCTTTAAAAACATTGAATAACATTCAAGTTATAGTCTTTCATAAGACGCCATGGATAGATGTCATACTGTATTAAAAAGAAAGCGAGGATGAGAGAAGAAGAATCCTGAATTTTTTTCTGGAGCCCGGAGCCACTTTATTTGGCTTACTGGAGGTTCAAGTTCAATACAGAATCCTCGAGACCTTCTCTCAAGCCACATATTCATCTCTTCCTTCTGTATATCTTTTACCGCAATACATGACACTAAGTTCTAAAAGAATTCAAAAATATTAAAAAAAGAATAAAAATTTAAATTAACACGTTCAAATTCAAATTAATTTATAATAAATTTAATTCTTATTGAATTTATTAGAAAATAATGCAATACATTAATTGACTTATAGGATTTATTTCCAAGTAAATTATTGAATGTCATATTAATGAGTTGAATGTTATGCATGTAAATATGAAAGTTTGGATGTTAGATTTGTAAATATAAAAGGATGGTATGTTTTATGTAATNTTTATTTCCAAGTAAATTATTGAATGTCATATTAATGAGTTGAATGTTATGCATGTAAATATGAAAGTTTGGGTGTTAGATTTGTAAATATAAAAGGATGGTATGCTATATGTAAAAGCCCTTATTTCCTATTTTGTTATTTGTTTAGGAAAATACTATTGAAATTATTCATTTTTAATTTTAAAATAAATAAATAATCAACATATCATACTCTTTTTAGATTCTATATATATATATATATTATATTAGCCGCTTAGTCAACATCGGATGGATTTCTCTACCTTCTACAATTAATTTAATCTTAATAATTTCTTAATCTGACTAGGTGGGCCCATCTGCATTCTCCTAATTCGGTGTTTTATATGATTTTCATTTTATAATTAATATCTAATTTGAACCAATGATTTTAAAATTAATCTAAAAAAATCTATAAATTATAAAATTTTAAATTGATAATTAAAATAATCAAAATTATTTTGCATGATATTTGTTTCAAAGTATAAGTTTTATAAGATGGAGAAATTTGTAAATCTGTTAAATTGCATGAAGGTTAGGATTTAATAAACTATGGATTTAAGTAATTATTGGGCTAAAATGCATTTATGAATATATTTATTTAATACGACAACACCATTGAGGATATGTCTCAACTTTTTTCTGAGTAATTTCATATTGAAGATTTTGTAGAACCTACAATCCTGAGGACAATATGTTGGGTATACGTGGAACTTGCTTGAACCGTTGGGACACTTACGAGTAATATATAAAATTTTGTAGAGTTTTCTAGAATTCACAACACATAGGTATGTTTATCATTGATACACCTCCAACAAATATTCATTCTCGAATCTCGAGGTATAACATGGATCTCGAGGTGAGAGCAAGCTCCATAAAAAGTGATCATGTATCCAATTTTAGCAAACTTGTAATCAAAATGAGGGTTCGATAAGAAGAAGCCAATGTTACCAAAACTGGTATAATCTGAACCAAATCAAGCTCAAATCAAGCAGACATTAAACCAATTTTGAAAGTTTTATGATAACATTTGAAAGGGCAAATGAATGTTGCTTCTGAAGAGCCTGTAGTGAAATCAAGTGTCTTGACAGACGAATCCAACGAGCCTAAGATCACTCAATTCTGATATGATTAAGACACTCAAATGTTTATCAAATGCAATCCGATCGAGAGAAGCCCTGTGAGATGTCTTATCAATGTGATTCATATTCCTGCATTAATTACACACATAACTCTATAAATAGAGTCCCACCCCTCTCATGCGAGGGGAGATGGAGGGAACTTAAGGCTTGAGAAGGAACTTAAAGCTTTAAGAAGAAACTGAAGACCAACACCACTCATGCCATCGACAACCACCGCGAACCACCCCCGACCATCGTTGACTGCAGCCGACCGCCATCGACAACCACCAACTGCCATTGAGCATTCATACCGTCGTTGACCACCTTCTACCACCACCAATCTCTGTTAACCACTACTGACCGACGTCGATCTCCACCACCACTGACCGGACCCAACCAATCGCTATCGGTCGCCGCAAATCGACGTTATAACTGAGAAAACCTTACAATTTTTTCCCGATTGTGGGACATGTGGTTGCGACTGTAATAATTTTTTTATAGTGAAACTCTTCAACTGGGTCAGACCCCGTGGTTTTTCCGTTCCTGGGCTTTCCACGTAAAAACTTATGGTGTCATTTTAGTTGTTTTCTCTTTTCTGAGTATGTGTTAAATCTTTGTACCACCTAAAACGATAATTTGTCACTCAATTACTGTGCTTTTTCTAACACACTTCAGTTTGATACCATCTGTGAGGAACTTCAATCCCATCACTGAAGTACTTGTGAGCCTTACCACATGAACACCAGACACAATATTCGTTACAATGGAGCATCGCACTATAACACCCATCGTTCCAGGGAGCAATCATGGAGCCAAGGAGCAGCACGCCTCTTCATCTTTCCACTGTGAGAGATGTTCTCTTGCTGACGAAGGTGTGTCAGGTCCTTTTCTAGAAGACCGAATGCGCGGAATAGAGGAGTCTCAACTAAATATCTTATAACTCCTACGCGGAGTTCAACAACTACTGCCCACACCATTGGATGTAGTTCATTTATCACTTGCTCAACAAACTACAAGAAACACACTACTTAGAGAAACTAGTACTAGCCCCCCTCCTCAAGAAAGAACACTTCCTTTGTCAGTTCATGATGTTAAACTCTTAGATACCGCAAGCTCTACTTATATATCTCACACAACTCACTTGGAACTGTCACACCTTACTGCCATTCCAGACGATGTCATTCATAATGAATTACGAAGCCTCATCGGGGAAGAGTTCACGCTTCTGAACATTGACACCTACGAAGGGATAACTGAACGAGCTTGCTAGACTATTCATGAAGCAGTTCATGGCAAACCGATAGATCATCAATGATTCATCCCATTTCTTGGAAATTCACCAAAGTGAATGAGAGACGCTTAAGAACTACTTCCGCAGGTTTTCCACTAAAGGCGTCAGATTACAATAGTGGGTCCAGAGTTACTGAAAAGTGTCTTCTTTTAGAAGCTCTGCCCAGGACCCTTTTGCTTATCATTGAGACAACTCGTTCTTATGTTAACCTCCTCCACCGTGTCGAGACCCAAATCACTACGAACTAGGCCATCAGTGCACATAAGGATCAGTTCAAGCAATTTGGGGGAAAGTGTAAGAGTAATGTTGGATGCAATAATCAATCTTCACAACAGAGAAAGGTCAAACAACAGAGGAATCATGACCTCCCTCCTCAACCTGCAGACCTACGAAGTGAGCATCGACCCGAGAAAGTGTATAATATTATATATAGTTTTTAACCACAACTTTTGTGGCCAACTAATGATATTATATTGTGCAAGTCTGGCCTTTATGGCCCACCTAGTACTGTCACAAGATCCAACTACAACCTCTATAGTCAAATGCCACTATTACAACAATCGACTTTAGCATTCATGATCAACTATCGTTGTTATATCCTTATTGTGACTATTATAGCCAAACTCCTATTTTAGATTTGTAATATCTGCACTGCAATTCAAGCTGATGTACTTACTGTTGTTGTGAAGATCTAGATATACACCAGTTGATGTGGTATATATATAAATCAAATAGGAGAACAATCGACAAAGCAAAAATAGAACGAAAAAATTCACACCAGCAAATAGTTACACAGCGGAACACACATATTTACGTGGTTCGGCAAATTGCCTACGTCCACGGAGTTGCAGAGAATTTTACTACTTAAGGATTTATATTAATTGATCACCTTGACTAACAAGAGGAATCTCTCACTCTCACTTCGTTGCTCTCTCTTCTTTTCTCTCTACACTGATATACACCGAAGAAACTTACACCGAGATATATCGAAGAAGATAAACTTATAAGAGAAATAAACCCAATTTTTCTTCTGCCACAAGCCACCAAGAAGAAGCCTAGAGAGAACAATCTTCTTCTTCTTCTTTCTTCTTCATTCTGCCGCAAGGAACTATCACTTGCACTTCTCTTCCTCTGCCCCGAGGAAACATTCCTCTATCCCGAGGAAACTGAAGAAGAACTCAAACCGTGACTTCTAAACCCAAGGAGAGTCATCCGAAGCTTTTATCACGAACAGGAGGGAGCAAAGAGATGTTTTACTTCACAAAAGAGAAAGGCATGAGTGATTATTTGTGAAGAGGCGTGACTCTCCAAAACAAAGTAACCACCCAAGCATAGTGGATCGGGCTCCACTGTTTCTAACAATTCTCCCACTTAGAGACCTGTACACAGGCTATAACATCTCCTTCCTCAAACTGATATCCTCCACTGGTGGTGTCGCCTTTTTCTTCAACATATATCCTCCACCTTAAATATCCACCTCTACAACTCAAAGCCTTTGTCTTCACTCCAGAAGACCAACTGAAGCTGTGCACAACTTCAGTTTCTCAAGAGTAACACCCTCAGTTAACATATCACCAGGCTCCACATAACTTTGCACCTCCAAACTATTTTCTGGGTTACTCTTGTCTTTTCTTACAACTCCCACTGTATGAGCAACATCCTGTCTCTGCTGAAAGCCTTTTTCAACAAGTCTAGCCTTGTACATCTTACTAACATCACGATCAGTCTTCACCTGGTACACTCATTTGTTGTGCAATGTCTTCTTCCCTAGTGGAGGTTCTATCAGGTCACATTTGCTCGAACTTTCATCTTGCAAGATTTCTTCATAGCTTTGTGGTTCTTCAATATCTGTCTGTGAAACAATAGGAATGGGTGTCGCGGACTCAATTTCCTATTCAATTCCATCACTGCCCTGCACTGTGGCCTCTGGTAGATTTCCTACCACATTCAAATCCCTTGAATCTAACATCAAGTCTTCAACAGAACTATGAACTGCCAACAATAGTGCATCTTGTGATTCTTTAGATACCACATTTGCGCTACATTCTCTATCTTCTTAGGATTCCTGCAGTTCTTCTTTATGTGGCCAGCCTTGCCACAATTTTAATAGGTTGCATGCTTACTAAATTTTGATTTTGATCTCCCTATACTTGAGTTCCTGTCATGCTATCTCCCTTTGAAATCAACATTCAGTGTTGAACTCGAACCTGAGACCTCGCCAGTATCTTTCCTGCAAACTTCCTCAGCCAAAATCAAATCACGAATATTATTGTATTTCAGTTTAGATTTACTTGCAGAACTGTCAACTGCTATCCTCATGGCTTCCCAACTATCTGGCAATAAAGCCAATAAGATCAGTGCACATATCTCATCATCAAAATCAATTTCCACATACGACAATTGATTTGTGTAAGTATTGAAATCATTCAGGTGTTAAGCAACAGAAACACATTCCGCCATCTTTAACTTAAATAAATTTTTCATCAATTGCACCTTGTTATTCGCTGATGGGTTTTCATACATACCTGATAAGGATGTCATGAGATATGAAGTCGTCCTTTCCTTGATTACGATATGTGCAACGGACCTCGAAAGGGTCAATCAAATAACCTCAAGAACTTATCGATCCAACAAATTTCATTCAACCTCATCCATCTTTTCAGGTCTTTTCCCCAATAACGAAAGATAAAGTTTCTTCCCATAGAGGTAGTCATCTATCTGTATCCTCCAATAACCAAAATCTGTGTCATCAAACTTCTCAATCCCTGAAACCTTCACTTCATTTGCAGCCATCATTCTTCCTCAGATCTGAAACCACGCTCTGATACCAGTTGTTGTTGTGACGATCTAGATATACATCAGTTGATGTGGTATATATATATATATATATATA